>LFZO01000192.1:0-60403 GCA_001578225.1 Pseudocercospora musae | reverse complement strand
GGATGTTAATGTCGAAGTTTTCGCGAGGTAAGAATTAGCAATATAGCTTAGAAATTGATAACGTAACCTACCCGAGGTTTCTATAGTAATAGCGACCTAGGCGATACGTAGATACTATAGGACGAGCACTAAGTAGTACAAAAGTGAAGCTTCCTTTATGTAGCCGGTAGTGTAGCCGGTCTTTTAAGTAACGCTTATAGAACCCGGAAAAAGTCCGGGTTCTAACCTGAAATTAGTGTAGGTCCTAGAACCCGAACCCAAACCAATCGTCCGGTTCCCGCCAAGAAACCGAACCCGGACCCAATTTCTCGGGTTGTACCTAACCTACTAGGACGTCTAGTTAGAGCTATACCCTATAGTACTATAGGTATTCTAGCCTTAACTCTTTCTACGCCTTAGTAGATAGCTATATCTTTTAGTTAGTCGATAAATGTATTAATATCTTAGAAGAAGGTATTAGATCCTACGACCGTTAGGTCTTCTTTATCCTTTAGTAGATTAGGTTAGAAGAAACTAATCTCTTAGTCCCTTAGTCGGTCTATACTATTAGCGTTATTAATCGCTCCTTAGTTACCTACTCTAAGTATATTACTAGCTAGGTTACGTTCCGTATTATTACTAATTTTAGTAAATACTTAGGCAACCGCTTCTCGAATTACGGCGATAACTTTAGGCGTAAGCCTAGTTACTAGTTCTAGCTAGTTCGATATATTACTAGGTATACTAGTTACTTACGTACTTGATATTTCTAGTCTAATAGTCGAAGATAATAACGGTCGGGTAGTCGTCGTAGATATAGAGGTAGCTAATATAGGAGTAGCTAATATAGGGATAGCTAACTATGCCTTAGTAGGTAACCTCTACGCCTTACTTAGTAACTTCCCTATTTCCCTAGTAGTTACTATAGAAGAATTTAGACTATAGTTCCTTCTATAAAATAGTAGGAAGGTACTCTAGGCTTATTATCGATATATAGATAAGTCTAGCTACGTAGATAGGTAGGTCTCGGTCGCTATAAAGTCCTATAAGAAGTATAAAAGGTAGGCCTTAGCTTCTACGTTAGTAACTCGGTTAGTTTGTATAAACGTAGTAAAAGACCTAACTTCGTCTATTAGTTCCTTAAGGGGATATATTCGTAGTAGACCTATAGAGTAGTAGGGATAAGTAGTAGAGCCCTTAGTCGAGGTTAGCTCTTAGATCTAACTCTATCCTAGTAGCGTCTCGTATAATACCTAGTAGAGAGTATTAGTACGTATAAAGCTACTAATTGTTATAATTATAATAAGTTAGTTAATTTAGTCTAGAGTAGAGAGTTCTCGCTAGATACAAAGTAGGAGCTATAAGTTATCCTCTATTAGTTATATACTCCCCTATTCCTTCCTATCTTAGTTCCTTATTAACCTAAATGTCTCTTGTAGTAGAGATAGCTATAGTTCGTTTTGTCCTTGTATTTGTACTTGTATACGGTAGCTATAATTTCTAATTGTAATTAAGATACGAAAGAGAGAACGGAAAGGTATATCTATAGTATTAGAACGAGAAGGGTAATACTCTTTATCGAACATAGGGAGCGCTACTATTAAGAGCTTTATGTTTCCGGATTCGGTAACGTAACTAGTACGAAAGTAATAACTTAAGAGTACCTTATTGTCTAGTCCGTTCTCTAAGTAGAGTTAGTACCTAAAAGTGAATTCGAACGATACTTATTTCTTTTAGTATATTCGCCTAATTAATATAGTAGTTACTCTAGTACGGACTCGTATAGCTATTCGTACTACCCGCCGTCGGCTACCTTCTATATATCTATACCTAGCTATAACCGAGGAAAGGATATCTAGAGGTATTAGCTTATTTTAATAGTACTTAATCTACGAGGAACGTACTATCTTCGAGCGAGGTTTCGGTAGACTAATATTCGGAGTTTACGCTTTTCGATTAGACTTTAGTATTAGACGATATAATTACTTATAATGCCTAGTAAATAATGATTATATCTTTTCTCCTTACGTATATAGTAAGGGAAATTCTACGATTAATATTGTATAAAGTAGTCTAGGTAAATACTCAAATAGTATATATTAGTATAGCAATTACTCGGATAGTAAGAGGCTTACTTAGATAGTATATATTAGTATAGAAATTACTTAGATAGTATATATTAGTATAGCAATTACTCGGATAGAAAGAGGCCTACCTATAGCGACGATAGATAGCCTACCTATAGCGACGATAGCCTACCTCTAGCGATAATAGCCTACCTATAGTAACGATAGCCTACCTCTAGCGACGATAGCCTACCTATAGCAACGATAGCCTACCTATAGCGATAATAACCTACCTATAGCGACGATAGCCTACCTATAGCGACGATAGCCTACCTATAGCGACGATAACCTACCTAACCTATAGCGACGATAGCCTACCTATAGCGACGATAGCCTACCTATAACGGATATTAATGTTTCTACTTATAGGTATTTAGGTATCCTTCGATATATTATTCTAGGAAGGTAGTATATAGTTTGCTATCTAAGTAATTGCTATGCTAATGTATGCTATTTTAGAAATGCTAGCCAATGTTGCCAATCCGTTGCTATCCGAGTAATTGCTATGCCAATGTGTGCTATTTGAGTATTTACCCGGAAGTGGTCTCATGGTGTTGATTGATAGGCGAAGCCCCGCATCGCAGAAGCTTCTGCACAAACAGGGAGGCATCCTTCTCTCACGCCGTCTCACCAGCCTTAGATAAGTCCTCAAGCATCGACAGTAATGTGCCATGCATCCACTCCGGCCTTGAATAAGCCCCCAAGGCCATTTTTGACCTTCATTCAATCCCTCAGGCTGAGTGAAAAAAGCCCGGTCACCATTGGAAGCTGTTCACAGGCAAAGCTGAAAGAGAATCCCTAGGACGGCATCGAGGACTCCTTTCCCATACACAGGACGTATCTCACTTCATGATGCTTCCCATTGAGAGCGCTGTGAGACGGCGAATTTACAGAATCCATCGCCAGTTGTCCAGCCGTTTGCTGCTTCTCAACAAACCTTAAACCCATACTAAGCCGCTGAGGCAACATCAACTCGTCTTTGCGATTCGGAAGAGACCGACACCTTGCGGCTGTGGTACCTCATGCAACTTGAATGACATATATCTATCGGACCTCACACCGGTGAACGGGCCAATGCCTCACTTGCTCTCGCTCCTTGGAGAGTCTGGATTGAACAGGACTCCATGACAATGATTCATCATTCGCTGGATTGAGCTCCTGATATGTCCCGTCTTTATGCAGGAACATGGCTTGATCACAATCCTACAAGGCTGGACATTTTTAAACCCAAGTTGCCAGCGTCACAATTGGTCTTGACTGGTGTTCATCAAGCCCGTGTTGTGCTCAAGGCATTCTGGCGTCATTTTGCTCACCGCCCGTCTCACAGTGTCCAATGCTCCCGCGAGCGCAACGGGATCTCAGTAACTATGGCTTGCAGCTTACATCTTCTCGGATCCCTATCTTTCTCGAAATGCTCTAGACGAAGAGTCGGGAGGATGGTCTCCATATGCAAGGATGTTAACGGTACAGCTTCGGACTGATCGAAAATGATCTCATGGGCACATCACCATATCACCTGCTTGTTCGTATGTTCTCACAGTACTCTCCCACATATTTCGTAACCATTGAACAGAAATGACAGCAGCAGCAACATCAGCGGGGTCGGATTTGCCGACTGTCGAAAATGTTTTCCGGAGTCAGAGACCGCACTTGGGGATAGGGCAGCCACTCGGAGCTCTCAGCATATTCGAGCATTCGATTCTGCCATCATTCAGTCTCCATGGTGGTCTGAGTATGATTGCATGTGGCATTGCCTATTCAACAAACAGAGTCGAGCTCAAGGATTATCTATGGCCTAGCGGAATGGTCTTGAACGCTTGGTACACTGCTGTTGGAAGACATGTACTCTCGGCACCACATCCATCCGTCTCAGAAGTTCTCGGCAACCTCAGCTACTCACAACGGCTGCTCCTCGGAGCCGTGACGGCTTGGGGCGGAAGACTCTTCTATCGCATCGTCAAGCGTAGCGTCCGACGAGGTAAAGACGACCCACGGTACGAGAATGTGAAGGACCAGAACTACTTCTGGCACAAGGCTCCACTTCTTTTCGGACTGGAAGCCGTCTTCCAGACTTTGATCTCACTTCCCTTCACTCTACCATTCCGCGCTGACCTCTTCTCCCGCTTCACCGGTGCACCGACGAATTGGGCCTCAACAGTCCGCTGGACTGCTGCAGGACTCTTCACTGCTGGCCTAGCCCTAGAAACTCTAGCAGACTGGCAACTCGACTCCCACAAACAACAAGAAGAAACCGAAGAGCAAGACCAAGGCAAACGGCAGCATGGCGACATTCTCCAGACCGGCGTCTGGTCAATCGCCAGAAATCCCAACTACCTCGGCGATGCTCTGATCCATCTCTCATTCCCGCTGTGGTGCTACGGATCGCAACTCTTCAGCTATTCACAGCTCTTGGGACCAATCGCGAACTACTTCTTCCTTCGATGGATCGGAGGGGATCGTGAGAAGGAATCCTACCAACTCGCACGCTACAAGGCTCAGGATAGACATAAGCATGCTCAGATGGAGTCGTATCAGCTTCAGAAACATGCGTTTTGGCCTTCGATTTTGGAGATTGCGAGTAAGTCGACTACTGCCGCAGAGAATCCAAAGATTAATTGTTGACATCTCACCAGACCCGTGGACCTGGATCGTCACTGGGATTGGCGCTGCTGGTGCTGCTGCTGAATACCTTTACGAGTCTCGAATTGTTGCTGCGACTGCTCCGGCGAACCTTGTCAATCCGGTTGTTGGCGAGACTCTTGCTGCGCTGGAATCATAGTATTGGGGTCTGTACAGGCAGTCTGGTAGTTGCTGCGAGAAGGTTGTTCCACAGACTCTGGGCGTTGGGTAAAGCTCTGCGAGCGACGGAAAGCATTGCTGGAACACATACACATAGATCTCAGTCTCTTGCATACCCTCTCCAATCACTATACGCCCTCAATCCACATCAGGCACAGGCAAACCATTCCACAGCTTAGCCTTGATCCCAAGATCCTTCATGGCATCCATCGCATTCTTCTCCCGTAACTTTCTCGATTCATCATCACTCACAAGCACAAAATCATACGTGATCAATTTCGTCCCAGCCTCAACCCCATATTCCTTCACATGCTCTTCGGACACAGTCTTCAAATCAATCAGCAAACTCTCCTTCACACCAAACACCGCATCAGAAGTCTCATAAGGGTCGCCGCGCAGGTAAAGAGCTCTACCAAAACCTCTACAATCAGCATGACAAAAGTCTCTCGCCACAAGGGTGTGTGGGTAGGAAGGTACTTCGAAAACTCACGTTATCAGATGATCATACCCTTCCTTCTCAAACATGAAATGCATATGAGAAGGTCTATAACAATGCCTCTTCAATTCCACAAGTAATTTGCCCACCGGTCCGTCGTGAGGGATCGGATAAGGAACTGGCGTGATCGCCTTGAACCAGAAAATCCCATTTTCGTCGGAACGCATCACGGCTCTTTGATCGGGACCCTCGCGTCCGGGATATTGTACGTCGTAGAAACCTTTGGAGTCTGTTTCCCAGATGTCGATTTTTACTCCTTCGATCGGGGACCCGGAGGTGGATTTGATGGTGCAGAGGACGAGACAGGGTTCGCCGTCTGGGTCGTGGGAGATGAGGGAGCCGTTGGGTTGGGGTTGGGCTTCGTGGGAGTGGAAGGGGCCGAGGACTGTGCCTTCGGTTGAGGAGGGCGGTTTGGGGTGGTCGATTGAGTCGACGAGGAGGGAGAGGCCGAGGATGTCGGAGAGGAGGATGAATTCCTGGGTTAAGGTAAGGTAAGGATGGGATGTCTGTGTGGGATGGAGAGGAGATGGGTGTACCTGTCTGACATCTGTGCAGATTTGGCCTACTGATGTGAGGAAGAGTAGACCTGTCATCCATTCTTCATGACTGAGTCGAGTTTCTCGGGCGAAATCGTGGAGGTGTTGTACGATTCGTTCTAATATGTATTTCAATCGTGGATTGGGACATTTCGAGTTGATTAGCTTGACATTGTCTGTGATGTTGTCTATGGTGAGATCCTTGAGAGGAGGGACGTCCACTTGTGGATGATCCATTGTAGGGGTTTGAAAGAGGAACTGAGGTATGGTCTTGTCCAGGACCGAACTTGTCTTGTGTATGGACCCAAAAAGTGAGATAGCAACGCAAGCTCGTCGTCCAAAGAGCTGTCTTTTATTAAAATATTGGACGTGGTTGATCACGGAATAGACCCCGCCATGCTTTGAAACTTGAAATTGACTCCCCGCAACTGCCGCTCGGAAGCTTCTCTCGGCCGATTGCTGTGTTGATATCCTGGCGAAGACGTTCTCGTCAGCTTCGCTCCAATGCAACAGACCGATCCGATATCAGCAAACCGTCCAAGATTGAATGCTGTCACGGAGCATCCCAACTTGACGGATCTTCTCAGTCATACTTATAAGGATGATTGTCATAGACGCAATTAGGGCTTCGCAGATGCTTTCTTCTCGATCTGCTGAGAAGCAAATTCAATTGCAGCCCGATATCCGTATACGCCCAATCCGCAGATGACTGCTACAGCTTTATCACTCAAGTGGCTATGATGCCTGAAAGGCTCCCGCGCATGGACGTTTGTGATGTGAATTTCCACAAAGGGCAGATCACAGCCTAATAATGCATCTCTCAGACCGACTGATGTGTGCGTCAGGGCTCCAGGATTGATCACCACGAAATCGACATTTCCTCGCGCCTCGTGTATTCGGTCGATAATGGCTCCCTCGTGGTTGGACTGAAAGTGATGAAGCGTGACACCAAGACCCTCTGCCTGCTTGACCGCTGCTGACTGGACATCTGCCAGTGTGGTACTGCCATAAATGTGTGGCTCTCGCGTGCCCAGAAGATTGAGGTTTGGTCCGTTGATGAGGAGAATCGCCTTGTCCATTCTTGCTGTTCGAGGTGCGGAGATGTATCAGGATTGTAGTCACTACTGTCAGAAGGCCAACGATAGAGCGAAACCTGTGTGTAGGTTAGTTAGAAGGGCGAGAGTCTTATCCCCAAGCAAATGCCGTCGCGCGCTTTCTGGATGAAGTATTTGCCGAAAACGTGCAAGTTCCCAGAAAGTCGTGCAAGTGGTCTATCATCTGGCGGACCAGCGACTTGATGCACCAATTAATTCATGCCCTGCGTGGACGCAGGAGAATAGCTGGTGGTCCCAGTATGTAGTGTTTTCCAGTGAAGAGGTCAAGGCTGGCAATTGAGAACAATCTGGTTTGAGTTCCTTCCAAGCGCCTTCCGTGCTTCCCCGTCTTGGCGATCATGTGCTGCATCAAAACTTTGTGACTTCTCTAGTGTGTGAATCCGCAGTCGAGACCAGAAGCAGCAAGTAGGCTCAGCGAGTATATGCGACTTTGTCGAGCGCAATGCCTCCAAATGGCTCTGCTTACAACGTCGACTGGATTTGGTCCTTCGAATCGAACGTGCACATCGCCAACCACCGCGGCTGGTTCATCAGCTTCTCGTCCATTGTCTCCGAGATCAATAGCGACAGTGGTAGCTCAGTGGTTGAAGGCATTGGATCTGTCGAGCTCGAAGTGAGGAAGCTGTACGGAGAGGCAGCAAAACGAAATAAAGGTCCGAAGAACTCCAAAATCACTCTCCGAAATGTATTATACGTGCCAAGCTTCCCATGCAATCTGATGGGAAACCCGATAAGAGAAGATTATGATGTGTCTATTGGCGCAGAGCGGTGGTTGATGGATAAGCGGACAGGCGCTGGCCTTGGGCTGCTGGACAAGACCAAAGCTGGCACAGTGAAGCTCATGTTGAAGGGGCAAGCAAAGGGCGATACAGGATTGCCAGACGACTTTCCAGAGAGGACGAAAGCTACGTGGCCAGATGAAGAGAAGGGGAAGTGGCAGGCTTCCGAACCGAAGTGAGCAGACATTCCGCTGCCATGCACCAAGCTATATCAAGGACAAACGCTTTGGCGAGACAGGAGTTGAAAAGGCTGTTTGGTCAGGTCCTGTGTGTCTGCCTTGCCTAGACAACGACCCTCAGTGAGACAGGGAAGCGGCTTCACAGGCGAATTTGTCGACATGTTCATTCGAGCCAAATTCACGCACGGACAGATTTGGAGCTCGCTACCTTTCCGCCTTTCGCACTATTTAAACACGCGCTTCCGACACTTCAAGTCGGCTTTCGCGTTCTTTGGATCTCAAGCTACCCTACAATCTCAATGGCAGCGCACCTCATGGCAGAGTTCCGACGAGCTCTGATGGACTTCTGCGAAGTTTTCCAAGCAGCTGCAGAGTTGTCGTTTGAAGAGATCCACGCCGATTTCTTCGAGCCTCCGGCCCCCGACATACTCAGCAATGTCCTGTTGACGGTATCCTTGCTCTTGCCGCAGCTCATCTCTCCAACTTTTACGTGGATCTACCTGGTGATCATGGCAATGCCGAACAACCTGGGATCTTCATCGGTGGACGAGGACAGTCAGCCACAGCTGCCGGGGACACACGCCTTTCTGGAAAATCTGCCTTCCGCTCAATCAAGCATCAGCGCAGATGAAGTCTGTGCTTTCTGCAAAGATGAATTCAAAGGTGTGAACCGAGACTGCCTGCTCGAGGTGATTCATTGCTGACTCAGTCGTAGATCCCATCCAGCTGCCTTGTCATCACCACTTCTGCAGACAGTGCATGGTCACTCTCGCCGAATGGGGCAAGAGTCATTGTCAGATCTGCTCCAGACCACTCTACAATGATATCATCCAGTCCAATCGCCTGAGTTGCCTACTCGTGATAATGTCGAGCATCGAAATGACGCTCTTCATGTTCGTCTTCACACGCCGGATTTTGCTCATCATGATGCTGTTGTCGATGCTCGAGCACATTTACTTGGGACATGCTTGCCATGAATGGATCCATTATGCCATCATCACATCAATAAACTCCTTACCGGCCGGAGCAACGATGGGTTCTCCCTTTCTCGACATGTTGGAAGAATTGGAAGGTGAAAAGGACCCTGATATTTGGCCTTTGGAGATGACCGCTGCTTGTCTCTTCGTTGTGCTCTTTGCGAGCTTGTGGCTTCTGCAAGTAGCTGGGGCAGGGCTGGTCTTTGAGATGTGTCGATGGGAGTGAAGCAGTATGTCGGCCACGGTCAGAATAATGGGAGCAGTCGGGGTTCATATCGGTGGGAGTAAGAAGCGTAAGACAGGTTGCTGGAAGCTCCCAATGGGAGAGAGAAGTTGGCGAGAACTATCATCCACTATGTGTTTCTAGAGCTGCAGACACGGTGTGCGGTGCCAGTGGGCTGCACACTGTTCTCAAAGACATAGGTGAGGTGCAGGAAGTGTGCGCCACTCATTGTGCAAGTAGGTACGGAAGGCACCAACGGCGTCGCAGCGGTATACCATCACCCTTGACATGCAACATACCTAACATTGCACGACCCGCAGCTCGTCCTCGCTCCACGCTCTGGCCAGTCCAATTTCCCATTCACTGGCTACATTTCGCTGTTCCAAAACGACCGAGACATGGCGCCCACAGCTGCATTTACCGAAGCAGCCTCCACCGCCGGGAAACCTCCCAGGCTGCTTGCGCTGATCCACACATACCTCAACTTCGCCATCTTGCTTACTTCGAGATTCATCTCGATCAAGACTTGCTACGCCGGCTTCATCTTCCTCGCATCTTTGCAATCCCACAACGTGCTCCTCACCGAAAGCGACCTCCTGAAGACCATCCCATCCAAAAACAACACCAACGCTCCCGCACATGCTCAAGGTTTGATATTCTTTTCTTCTCGTGTCATCACTGGGAATTTTTCTAGATAATAACCGAACGTATCAAATCAGCAGCAGCAGCAGCACCTCCGTGCGCCGCCTTCTTCTCTCTTTCCCTACTGAGAGCAAACGAACTTTTCTGGAAAATTTCGCGCCACACTTGTGCCATCGTCGCCACTATCTGGCCGCTCCTGTGGTCACTCGGCCTCGCGAGCCTGAAGCAGTGCCTACTCATCCACTGCGCCAGTGGCTTTTGCGAAGCTTACATGGCAGACGCGGCGGCCGAGAGGTTCAAGCGAATGGAGGATAACCTACGGGCATGGAGAGTAGTCGTGGACTTCGTGCTGATTACCACATTGCTCTACTGCATTCAAAACTTGTATGTATCAATGGTACTGAGGCTATGGGGGCGATTGTGTTTATGATCGAGAAGTGAAATGCTGAACGATCTCGGTTCTGCAAAAAAACAACGAAAAAACAAACAAACAAACAAACAGATATGATACCCAAGGCCATGGCCACCACGATGGAGATAAGGAACTACCTACACTCCAATAAAAGAAAAAAAAACGATACGAGTCAGGTTGCCGCCGCAAGATTCTGTTGCATCGTCCTTTCGTTCTTTCTTGATCACGAATAAAATTTGATTGAGATGATGGCGGGTTTACTGCATGGGTGGTAATGGGATCTCGCAGAATGGCATGGCGAGATTTTTACGAAAAGACTGGTGTCGGATGAGGCAAAAAAGCTGATGTTGGAGGGCTCTGCGTTTGCTCATTCCCCTGCGCGCTGGGGTTCGCGCTTTGTCATTTAACGTTTTCCATTTCGCTCATCTGCAACTCAGCAGGAAGTTCTTACATACAGTCGGGAGAGAGCGGTATCTGCATCAAGCTCTCTGCGCACACAAGAAGCTGCCTCTTATGCCTTCGCGTGGTTCAATGTATAGCGCCAGCCCGCGATCTATGGCGACTTGGCCCGGTATCCTGATTCATCACGTCCTCTCCCCCCCTTTCCCCTTTCAGATCTTCCGCCGGTCCAACGCTAACATGCAACATGAAACAAGAAAATGGGCCCAAGTCGAGCACAGCCGAGCCGATGGAAGCTGGCTTAGCTCTTCTCTTCCTGAAGGCATACGCCGATCGTGCCGGTCGTGTCCGCGAAGAAGGTCTTGATCGAGAACGAACTCATTTCATCGCCTCGCGAGGTATATACGAGGACATAGGAGGACCTTGAAGGTGATCGTCCGCCATGTTCTCGATAGGTCGAGTAGCTCCGCCGAGGAGAGGCTCTCGTTCGAATAGCTACCATAGCAGAGTATTGGTCACTTGTCAACGCGTGTTAGCAACCGTGTATCTGCCCACGAGATGAGGTACCGCGATCACAACTCTTCGTCAGACTCTTCTTGCTTCGCTGCTGGCGCGGCTTTTATGTCGGGTGTGCTGGCGGCTCGTTGGCTATCGTCAGGCTTGCTCGCTGGGTTCGATAAGGACGACGAGGGCAAAAAGCCAGCCTCGCTTGTGAAGAGGCTGCCGCTGACACCGGGCAAGCTCGCACGCTGACGCTTAAAAGGGCTAGCAAAAGCCTCGCTAGCTTCTGAAGGCAAAGGCGTAAGGCCTTCAGGTGGCGTTCCGGCATTCGCTGCCACAGAGTTGACAGATTGTGGAGTGCCAGCGCTTGGCGAGTCCTCGTTCTTCAGGTGTGGCGATTTACGAGTGGCACTGCTCTCACTCAATGGTTCTGCAGAGTGCTGTCTCTTAAGCTGTTAAGGCCATTAGCACGGCACGTTGAAGGTTTCGTTTTTCAGCTCACCTTGATCTTCTGCACACCCTCGGCGACCTCGTTGGTACGCTTCGCGTCTTCTGGAGACAGGTAAAAATTGCCGTTCTCCTGCTTCACATCGCCTTCATCATCGCCGTCAAAAAGTCTCTGCTCGTCTTCGTCGTCGGCATCGCTGTCCATTGCATCCGTGTCCTTGTCTTTCGCATTCGCTTTACGCTTTCCATTAGCAGGATCCCGATAGCCAGAGAAGCCAATGGTGCCTTCCGACTTCAGTGGCCCAAATTTTGAAAAGTCTGGCCCGGAGGACTTTCTTCGGCTGCTCTGCTGCGTTTTCGGCGTTTCGGGATCATTGATGATGCCCATCTTCTTAAGCTGCTTCTCGCCTCTGTAGAAGAATGTAAAGACAGCGTAAGGTGACTCTGGCGGATCCAGTCCTGTCACCGTCTGTGTGCTGATGGTCTTTGGGTCAAGTGTCTTGGGCTTGGCAAAGCTCGTGGTATGGTCGACATCATCGTCACCACCATCACCGCCTCCTTCCATGCCGTCGTCATGCGCGTCGAATTGCGGCGAGTATTCTCCTCTCTTGATCTCGCCGCTTGCCAGAACTCGAAAGAGAGCGACCTTTATCTGGCCCGCAGCTTCTGGTTGCGGTGGCTCATCCTCTGAGTCTGAGTCGGATGAGAACAAGCCGTCCTCAGCAGCTAAATCTTCCACCGGCGAGCCATCCTCTCCACCATATCTCAGCACGCCATTCCGCGCAGGAGTCTTGGGCTCTCTCCCAGCATCGTCGTCGCTATCTTCCATGCTCTGCTCCTTGTGTTTCCGGCGCTTCTTTTCGAGTCGTCGCTGCCGCCGCGCGATTCGCTCTTCTTTTTCTTTGTTGCTGCCTTGAAGATCGAGCCCGTTCAGCCATCGTTCCAATCCGACTTCTCTGAACAAGAATTCGCGCTCTGCCAGACCTCCACCTTCTGACTCAGGCACGCTGACCCAACGCGAGTTCACCCATGTCTCCTCACCCCTCCTCAACAGCGTCGCAACTTCCTCTTTTGCTCGGCCGTCAAAGTAGATGTAGGCAGCAATGGTTTCGTTCGGATTGGTCGTTCGCGGGATATATGGCGGGACCGAACCCTGGTACTTCCCTCGCTCACTGCCATAGCCGGGAAGACCGCCGACTATTCTCGGTCGTGGGTATGGATCCTCTGGTGTAGCTTTGGGTGTGGAGTATGGCACGTTCAGTCCTGGCGTCAGAAGCGTTATCGATATGGCAAAGGTAGACTGTTCAGGCTTGCCGCCGCCGGGAGGGACTTTTGCTGGGGGGACGGGTATGTAGGCAGATATGCGGTTGGCGCGTGTCTGCTTTTGGATGGAGTGCTCAGCAATGGGTCCATCGGGGGTATGGATGCTGACCGCAAGGCCTTTGAAACAAGGCATCTTGCGGTCCAAGAGCCGAGTCGAACCAGGTACGCGGTTGGTGGTGGTGGTGTTGCTACCGAGCCACTTCTGATCGCTGTGCTGTGCTGTGGCGTGGTGTGGTGTGGTGTGGTGTGCTGTGTTGTGATGTACTGCGCGTGCGAGCTCGTTCCTGCGCGGGCAGACCTGTTCCTGAGAGTGCTCTGGTCGTGTTCACGTGTGTCCAGGCGAAGCTCGATCCAATCATTCAACAGTATACCATATGCACCTCTGTATTCGATGCGAACTGCACTTCACCCAGCTCTATGTATGGTACAAAGAGCTTCAACGTCTCCGTCGTGAGTGCGCCTTGCCTCCTCCTGAACCAGGCATCTATCAGTCACGCTGAAGATGGGAGGTGGAACTTCACCAAATGACGCGCGCGCTTCGGCAGCATCATCACCTGAGGCCGCAAGAACGCCAAGACTGGTTCATGCTCGCAAGGGATGGCTTCTGATATCTATCTAGCTCTGCTCTCATCCTGCAACAAGCTATGCTACTAGTCTTTGTCTCTCCTATCCTTCACGGCCATCTCGTGGCTAATCGAGCACCCTCACTCTCCTCGTCTACGTGTAGCATGTCGGGATCTCTTGCCAATCGACACCTGCTCTCGAGCTATGAAACAGCTGCAGACACTCAGACTGAGTACTGTCTCTCAGACAAAGTGAGTGGCGGCCGCTTCTGGCATGAATGCCCGCGATACAGTGCGCTGGCTCGCTCTTATGCATGCTTGGGTTCGCCTCGCCGGCACTGAATTCTCCAATCCTCATCATCACCTTCTCTTCATCCCGCTGCCTCGGCCGCCCGCAATGCTGCATCGTACTCTGCCCGTTTCTCCATCTGTGCCGCCTGTACGCCCTCACTCGGTTCACCGACCATGACGTTGATCTGGTCAATCTTCTGCTCTTCGTCAAATGCCCTGCGGCCCATGACAGGTCGCTTCGGCCTGACTGCTGTCCTCTGAATGATCGGGTAGAAGTATGCGCCTTTCTGCAGTCTCTGTACAGCACCGGGCGTCACGCCGACGTCTGTCTCCGGATCGTGCAGTGCCAAGGCCACAGAGTCATTGTACATGTTCTTCGAATCACCGTGTTGGTTGTAGGTCTCGTAGGTGCGCAGTCGCTTATATCTGAACGCTGGCTGACCTTCGCCGTTGTCATCGGTATAGAGCGCTGGGTCGTCATTCTCGGGATCATTCACATTCAACTTTCGCTTGAGTCCATGTACTGCCGCAGGGTCTTCGGGCAAGTAGTAGTCGTAATCGTATTCACGAATGGGTTCAGCTTTCGTAGATCCGGACTCCTGCCACTCGCGCAGTCGCTCCTGGAATTCTTCTCCGGCCTGCTCGTCGGGAACCGGTCGCACGATCGCGGTATCTATCCGCTCATCATATGTATTTCCTGCCGGGACGGGATTCGATTGGAACTTCATCACCATGTAGAAGCCAAGCGACGGTATGGCATCGAGATCTGGGAGCACTGGGTACGAGTCGAGCAACTTCAGGTCAGAATTGGTAGGGTGTTTTGGATTTGACCATGCCTTCAGCTCTGCATCCGTGACCTGGGCTCCTCGCAGATTGCTCACATTGTCTTCGCCCTTGTATGCGTCTCTTGGATATGCAATGTCAAATCCTTTCACGATGTGTCGCATAATGTTGATAGGATCCTCTTTGTTCAGACTTGGTTTCCGTCTCTTGTCGTTTCGCATGCGCAAAAGGTCTTTCGACGTCGACGAGGAGAAGTGTTGTGTCTGCTGCGATGATGTGTATTCCGTTCGTCGGAGGAAAGATACCTGGCCCAATGCTGCGTTCGGCTTGCCGAGCGAGTTGAGTGGTGTGAGGAGCTTCTTGTCGGTCGGATGTAACGTCTGTGGCCCAGAGCGCGCCATGATCGCTGATGACCATTAGGGTGATTCTCGAGAGCTTCTTGCATGGTATGCGACTCACCTCGCTCATCGCCATCGAAGATCCCAGGAATACCAATCAGATCTATGGGCATGCCCAGCTCAGCATCTGCCTCGATGTTGAGAGGCTGGTCTCTTGCCAAGCGCGAAGCATATCCTGCGCTCGTATACTGTCCACCTGCGAGACCTGTTCCTGGAATATCGAGGAGCTTCGGTGGGTTTGGCGGAGGCGGTAGAGCATTGGAATATCTGATGCGAGCAATGTAGTCCTGGTGGACGACCTTCTCGCCCGGCCGCTGGCTCATGTTTGCGACTGTCGCAGTATGAGTCGCGTGTGTTCAAAGATGGCGCAGCTTGGCTTTGACGACGGCCATATGAGGTTGCGCGGTAGAATGTTGGTGTTGTTGATGCTCTGGGAATGCTCAGGGCAGGTCAGCCGAGCGGGAAAGGGTATTCTGAGCGTCAAAACAATGAGCACGCGACACTCGGTGCCAATAATGTGCTGCTGCCAGTGCCAGTGCCAGTGCCAGTGTCAGTGCCACGGCCAACGCCACGACCACCAAACTCGAGTCGGACGTCAATCATACGGTTAACTTATCTGGCCATCTTTCTGCTTGTGCTCTGCCATCAGCACCATCCGCCGGGAACCATCATACTCATCCTCCGTCACGGCCGACAATTATATCCATCGCCATACCAGGACTTCCTTCATGCAAGCTCCGAATCATGCTCAACGTGCACGATTGATTCGACCGTCGCCGTCGCAGCCACACCTGTAAGGCGTCTCCATTCTCCAAAGGGCAAAGGCCATAGAACTATACCCGGCCCACGTGCATTATGGCTGGGAGTGCCGCACCTTCGGCCAGTGTTTCTCTGTCTGGAGCTGCAGCAGCACAAGTGCCCACGCTCGTGTCCAACATCACCTCCCACACCCCGGCCGATGCACCCGCAGCAGCTCGCTCTACTCTGAGCATGCTAGGCGGTCTCTTCTTAGGCATCTTCACCATTGTACCCAGCTTTCTCTTCTGGACAATCACATTTGTCTCCATCACGCTGCCAACATGGCTGTTTACCTTCTTGTCCACCAGCCTGACGTTCACCATGAATATGACCACCCTGCTGCTGCTCCTGCTGGTCATCGGCTCCACGCTCAGCTGGTTTGTGAGATACAGATTTCTGAATGTCTACTCTCGTCTGCCACCGGAACCGCAACGGAAGGAGCCCCAGATAGAGATCTTCCCAGAGTCTCAAGAGACCGACTCGAAACCAGGCTTGGCCAATTACTTTGACGAATTTCTTAGCGCGATCAAGGTCTTTGGATATCTGGAACGACCAGTCTTCCACGAGCTTACTAGGACCATGCAAACTCGGAAACTGATTGCTGGAGAAACTCTGCTCCTTGAAGAAGAAAAGGGCTTTTGCTTGGTGGTCGATGGCCTGGTGCAGATCTTCGTCAAGTCAAATCGTGGTCAAGACATGGAATCTCCGGGTGAGTTTGCAGTAGCAGATGACGATCATGTCGAAGATCGTACAGGCTCACACGGCAGCTATCAACTTCTGACCGAGGTCAAGAATGGTGCCCCAATGTCGTCCCTGTTCTCCATCTTGGCGCTGTTCACGGAGAACGTCAAGCTGAGATTTGACGAAGAAGATGAGAACGGAGTTGCAGTGTCTGGCACCGACAGCCCCATACACTGGACCGGTCCTGGCTCCTCACGTCCAGTATCAAGGCAACGAGCACATTCGAATGCATATATGCAGGGCGTATATGCAGCACGGGAGCCTCCGCCTCTTACTCTCGACGGCAGTGGCACAGATGAAAGCCAGCAACAACAGCATAGCAGACGGCCAAGCTTCATACGGGGTAGCAGCACCAGACAACAGCGGAAGTTGAAGCAGCAGGCTTCAGCTCATCCAGATATTGTGGCGCGAGCTACCGTGGACACTACAATTGCAATTATACCGGCAAGCGCCTTCCACAGGATAACTAGGATATACCCCAAGGCGACTGCGCACATCGTGCAAGTCATTTTGACGAGGCTGCAGCGAGTGACTTTGGCAACTGCGAACTCTTATCTTGGGCTTACTAGCGAGGTGTTGCGCACAGAAAGGCTGATGGACAGATATACAAGCTATGATCTTCCAGACTTTCTGCGAGGTGAGGCACTGGAACGCCTGAAAGATAAGTTCCGGAAAGACCAGGAGCGAATCGGCCTGGAAGAAGGCATGAAGGGCATTGCGCTGCACAATCCACGCATTGCTCAGCGGAAACGGACCAGCAGTAGCCTTCAGCGAGACGCTGCCGTGCGAGCACGCATGAGCGTGCGCAATGGAAGCCTTCACTCGGGTATCGTTGATAATGGCGACAGATCTGGCATGAGTGCGGGAGACCTTCTCACCAACATCCACGCCGCGAGATCACCAAATGGTCGTAGAAGCCAACAGGGTAGCTTTTCGCAGCCATATGTTGCTCCGAAGAACTCGAATGGGAACCTCCACTCACCAGAGTCATTGAAGAAGGACCTGTTCAGTCCAGCTATCAATCCGAGAGCCATGATGCATCGTCAGGAATCCATAGACGAGGATCTGATGTTCAGAGAATCAATCATGGAGTGCATGGCGAAGGCGATTGGCCTCACGAACTCGCGAGACGCTACGCGAAGAGCTGAATCTGTAGCGCAGTCCCCTCGATTGGTCTCATACGACTCGAAGAGGCAAAGTGCCGTCTTCAATAATGCGTTCGGGTTCATGGATCCCTACGATGGGTCACTGGAGGATGGAGACTCCGTCGCATCGGCTTCGGCATTCAGCGTAGGTGGCTCTGCGAATATCATGGAGGATCTGAAGAATGACGTCGAGATTGTCTATTTCCCCAAGGACTCTGTGCTAGTCGAAGAAGGCGAGAGGAACCCTGGTATCTACTACGTGATCGACGGCTTTCTTGATGTCAGCGCATCTGTTGAGGAGCAAGAGGCACACAACAACGTGCTGGGGACGATGGCGAAACCAGCAGGTCTCGAGATCCCGGACCTGGCAGCCTCTCCAGAGCGAAGAAAGTCAGACAATAAAAGAGCGTCCTCCGTTGGTCTCTCAGAACATCACAGACGAAGGAAATCAGGCTATGTGCGGAAGAGTTTGTTCCTCATCAAGCCAGGCGGACTCGCAGGATATCTTGGCACGATCTCTTCCTACCGCTCACTGATCACCATTACCGCCAAGACCAATGTTTATGTCGGATTCTTGCCTCGGATGGCGATTGAGCGAATCGTGGAAAGACACCCTGTTGTTCTGCTCACGATGGCAAAACGCATGACAAGCCTGCTGCCACGTCTCATACTCCATATCGACTTTGCTCTAGAGTGGGTGCAGGTCAATGCTGGACAGGCCATCTACCATCAGAAGGAGGAGAGTGACGCCATATACATCGTACTCAACGGTCGGCTGCGAGCCATTCAGGAGAGTGACGAAGGCGACATGAAGGTCATTGGCGAGTATGGCCAAGGCGACAGTGTCGGAGAGCTCGAGGTGCTGACAGAATCATGCCGACCTGGTTCACTTCACGCCATTCGAGACACAGAGCTTGCCAAATTCCCCAAGACACTGTTCAACAGCTTAGCTCAAGAACACCCGGGAATCACGATCAAGGTGTCCAAGATCATTGCGTCACGCATGCGGGCTTTGATCGAGAACCCCATGAACGAAGCTGATCACTACAATACATTGGCGATGGAACGACCGAAGGTGGCCTCCACAACGAATTTGCGAACCGTTGCAGTAATCCCATGCACCGTAGGAGTGCCGGTGGTGGAATTCGGCAACAAGCTGCATGACGCTCTAAGGCAGATTGGCACCCCGAATGGAGTGTCGGTGCTTACTCAAACTAGCATTCTCAATCATTTGGGCAGGCATGCGTTCAGTAGGATGGGCAAGCTGAAGCTTTCGCAATACCTGGCAGACCTTGAGGAGAAATACGGGATAGTCATCTACGTGGCGGATACTAGTGTCAAGTCACCTTGGACACAGACATGCATCAGCCAGGCGGACTGTATATATCTGGTTGGGCTAGCCGAGGGAAGTCCAGCCATTGGCGAGTATGAGCGCTTCCTGCTGACCACCAAGACGACTGCGCGGAAAGAGCTCATACTACTGCACAGCGAGCGATACTGTCCTTCAGGTACGACGAGAGCGTGGTTGAGGAATAGGCCTTGGATCAATGGAGGGCATCATCACGTTCAGATGGCGTTTCGCACAGCACCGGAGCCTGTCCATCCGCATCCGGCGGGCAAGCGATTTGGGAATGCAATCAAACAACGAGTGCAGGTGCTGCAGGCAGAGCTGCACAAATATACTTCACGAAGAGTACGGCAGACACCTTTGTTCTCGGCCGAGACGCCGTTCAAAGGAGATTTCCACCGCCTTGCACGAAGACTATGCGGCAAGACTGTTGGATTGGTACTCGGCGGTGGTGGTGCTCGTGGTCTCGCGCACGTGGGCATCATCCGGGCTCTCGAAGAAGCAGGACTGCCCATAGACATCATCGGCGGCACTTCGATAGGTGCTCTTGTGGGAGGAGTGTATGCGCAGGACGCAGACGTGGTGCCCATGTATGGTCGTGTGAAAAAGTTCGCAGGTCGCATGGGCAGCATGTGGCGATTCGCACTCGACGTCACGTATCCCTCAGCTTCGTACACGACGGGACATGAATTCAACCGCGGCATCTTCAAGATCTTTGGCGACAGTCAGATCGAGGACTTCTGGCTGTCGTATTACTGCAATTCGACCAACATCTCGAAATCCCGACCTGAAATCCATACCAGCGGTTACGTGTGGCGATATGTGCGAGCATCAATGTCGCTTGCCGGTCTTTTGCCACCGATGTGCGACGATGGGTACATGCTACTGGACGGAGGATACACTGACAATCTGACCGTCTCACACATGAAAGCACTCGGGGCAGACCAGATCTTCGCGGTGGACGTGGGCGCCCTCGATGATGACACCCCGCAAGCGTACGGCGACAGCCTGTCTGGAGTCTGGGCATCCATCAATCGCTGGAACCCATTCTCTTCGCACCCCAATCCACCAACGCTGTCCGAGATCCAGGCTCGACTTGCGTACGTCAGCTCGGTTGACAACCTCGAGCGTGCGAAGAACATCCCGGGTTGTCGGTACATGCGACCTCCCATCGAGACGTATGGCACTCTTGACTTTGGCAAGTTCGACGAGATTTACCAGGTGGGATACGAATATGGGAAGAAGTTTCTGGCGGATCTGGATGTGCCGGGTACGGAAGAAAGTGAAGAGAAGAGGAATTTGAGAAGGACGATGGCTCCGAGAAGGGCCAGTATTTGAGACGTGATGGTGCACGGGCGGGGAGATAGGCATCCGTAGCATGTTGAACACAGAGTGTCGCGATGGAAGTGCATGTGGCAATCACAAGTCCACGTGCCCAGTGCGATCGCCTCGGGCAGGAGCGATCGGGGTGGTTGACATCATTGTGGTGGGGCTTTTGAGTTTCGGTTCGTTCGGAGGTCGGCGACGCAAACATCAACATTGCGAGGCTGCGGTACAGAAGGGAGCGCAGCCGGTGATGACATGTGTTCGATGCGTCTGCCCCGTGCCACCGTGCAGTCCTGGCGCACATGATGGACGAGAGCGCGGCGCAGCAACACCAACAGCCTGATGCGGGCGACGCATCGCCGCCGACCAAGCGGTAAGTAAGAGAGCGGCAATATGATGCACGCGCTTGAAGAAGCTCCCACTGACGATTGCATCGCGTGCGGTGCATACAGGCAGAGAGTATCAGAAGCATGTGAGTGGTGGCCGATGATGGTAGTTGTTGGCGATACACCATACACCTGCGAGGCGACATCGTGCCCCGAATGCCCATGACGCTGACTTCGCGGAAAGGTGGACCTTGCAGATCTCGCAGTATGCCCGTTTCGTTCCCGACTTCAGACGGCACACACACACACGCACACACACACACGCACACACACACACGCACACACACACATACCGCGGAGCTGACTCCGGAAGTAGAGACCAGATGCGACGGCAGACAGCCGGTCTGTATAGCGTGTAAGGCCCATCCGGCGTCGGGTGCCCGATGTATGGCGGCAATGGCAATCGTGGCGGCCACTGACTATCGCATACCCAAGGCGAAACGAGAGGCGTGCCAACAACGTGCAATTACGACTGTGAGTCGAACAGCAGATGGACAAGCTCTTCACTAGCACACTACCCCTCATACTCAAGCTTCAGATGTCCGAAGGCAGCGCAGCACTCGCCTTTCCCATCGCACGCACGCTGCGGCTGCTGCCAAGCCACCCACCACGAGTCCCGAATCCACATTCCGACCAGCCGAGCCGGAGCGTAATGCCGGTACGTGCCTCTTCCTCCACCTGCCTAGCTTCATAGCCTTATGCTGACTGCAACAGATCGTCGGCCAAATAGTGTGGCGCACGCATCAACGCCCTCGATCAACGCCAATGCCGTCCATGGGTCTTCAGGCGCGGCAAGTGCTGCGCGAACTCCTGGCGACTGGCCCGCAGCCAAAGCAGATGGTCTCGCGACGATTGCTTCTGGCAATGACCGCTCCATGTACGGGCCATCGTCAACAGTAGCATTCCTTCGCCATGTCATGCCAAACCAAGGAACGGCGACGTCGCCTGATCCTGGTGCTCTTGACGCCAGGAGCATCAACTCCGAGCCCAGACGTGCGTTCCAGCTCGTCTTTACCTCGCCAAAGACTCTCACTAACCATCACCCAGCCCGCAGCGCTGCTCCCATGCCAGAGCGTGTACTTCCGCAAACCGACGGCCTCGCTGTCCTCCCCAGACGACGCCAGGCCGACAACTTCCTGCTGTGCTATTGGGAGTTCATTCACCCACTCTTCCCTGTCCTCCATCAGCCGACCTTCACGCGTAAATACGAGGCGCTATGGATTGATAGTGATGTGACTCAGCGAGAGCACGATACCGAAGTCGGACTGAATCTTTGATTGTTGTGAAGATGGCTTGCTGACTTGGTGCTATAGGCAGAAGAGGCCGCCTTCATGTCCACGCTCAATCTCGTCTTTGCAATCGGTTGCAAGTTCAGTACCCTTGTCGAGCACGCCCAGAAGCAGAGCGTCGCCGAAGACTTCTTCCAGAAGTCACGCCAAGCGTATCCGTTCGATGTGCTGGACTCCAACTCGATATCGGCCGTCCAGATGCTGGTCCGTACCGATTCGCCGAAGCCCGTGCTTTGCAAATGCTGATTTCAAGTGTTCAGGTCCTAACAGGAGTCTACCTGCAATCCACGCAACATGCGAGCCGCTGTTGGAACTCACTCGGACTTGCTATCCGAATGGCCCAGTGCCTTGGTCTGCATGTAGACCACAATGGTCGGCATAGCATGTCGCAGGTCGAACAGCAAATGCGTCGTCGAATATGGCATACTTGCGTCAGCCTCGATCGGCACGTAAACCTCCCCAAATACCGTCTGGCCTTACTAATGCTCGGATAGACTCCTCGCCATGACTTTCGGTCGGCCGTCGATGCTTGGCACCACTACTGACGTGCCCATTCCAGGAGCGATTGACGATGAATATCTCGCAGACCGCGGTGTAGGAATCCAGCCCGCAAATGTTCCATCTCGACTGGGACTATTCGTCTCTTCCTGTCGACTCTTTGAGCTTCTGGAAGAAGTGCTAGAGCGCTTCTACCGCGACGGCCCATCGCAGAAGCAACCAAATGGAACAGAAACTCCTGCCGACATTGTGGGGCCTGTGCTGGACCTAAACCGGAGACTCGACGTGTTCGAGCAGAGCGTCCCGGGCTACTTGCGAGTCTTCGACCAAGGCTCTATCAATGGCAGGAATGAGGATCATGTCCAGCTTCAGCAGCAAGTCCTCTACTGCCGATTCTTATACGTGAGACTGCTGTCTTTACGACCCCTGCTCCTCCTAGCCACAAAACGCGAGCAGAGAACTTCATCAAAGCACACTCTGGACGACGAAGTGACTCGTAGTTGCTGCAATCGCTGCGTCTTGACCGCACGAAGATTGATTGATACACTATACGACAACATCGGCACGCTCTACAGGGCCTCAGGCTGGCACTCCGTGTACTTTACTTTCTCATCTGCCATGGTCTTACTGGCATCTTGGCAAAGTGATGACGATCACACGCCTGGCCCTGAAATGGACCAGCGAGAAAGTTCTTGGGTGCGCTGCTTGGCGATCCTGGACCACTATGTCGAGCAAATCCATTCTGCACATCACGCGGTCAAGATTCTCAAGACGATCAAAGCTCAGATCTGGAACGTCTCGCGGGCAAATGGTGAGCGATACCAAACGTTGTCCCGATACCAAATACTGACCGATGCCAGCAATGCAAGCATCAAGCGAGCAGCAAAAGATGGAATCGAACATGAGATTGCCTGCCGAGGTCAACGCCGGGATTCCGACAGCGGAGATGTACCCTCAGCTATCGCTCGACGATCCCGAACTTTTCAGCGCCGACAACATCGCAGAAGCATGGTACGGACAGCAATTGGTGAATTTGGATTGGCTGGAAATACCGAACCTGTACGGGTGACACTTGAAGGCATTACGTTAATTTTTTTGATCGGACTAATGATCAAGTACCAGCCTCTTCTCTGACGACTTCAAAGGCGCGACTTCGCTGGGTCCGAGGGTGCCAAACGAACATTATAACGTAGCTCCCAGCTGGCTTGTGGATCACTTGGTCGTGTAACGACGAGGGAGTTGTATATATATAAAATCGATAGGTCCAGAAAACAAAAAGAATAAGATACCTCTTTTTCTTCTCTTTCTTTCTTTCTACCTCCCATTTACCACCACCGACCCCAAGCCCAACCTCGCCGCCAAATGCTCCTTCGCATCCCTACACATCCCCTCGACATCCACATCCCCAATCATCGAATTCCTCGCATTAATCTCGCGCTCGATTTTCTCAAAGTCCTCCCCGACACCCTCGGCAATCCATTCGTAACAATTCCCAATATGTTGCGACGACCGAGGCAACCATTGTCCCCGTTCACGCCTCACGTCATCGAACGTCTGAAACGCAGCTTCGATCTGTTCTCGCGTCTGAACTCTCGTGTCGGCCAGCAGATCGCTCAGCACGGCTGCATCCTCGATACAAAACCCGGCTCCCGCGCCGTGGTGCGGCGACGTGGCGTGTGCTGCGTCGCCGAGGAGACAGAGGGTGGTTTTGCAGAAGCTGGGCACCGGGTGGTCGGCGAGATGGAAAATCCCCCAGACGTCTAGGTCGGGCGCGCAGAGGGAGAGCAGCGAGACGACGTCTTGATTGTAGGATTGAAAGTCTCGGAGTGCGGAGCTCCGTGTACCTCGACGGACGAGTCTTTCGGGATCAGGCCAGTTGGATTCCTCGTGTTTGAACGCCACGATGTTGAGCGTTTTTCCCGCGTTGACGGGGAAGGAGAGCAGGTGCGCTCCGGGTCCCATCTGCGTTTGGTTTTTTTCCAATTAGAAGAAGAAGTCAGTCTGTCGTTCTCTCTTCTCACTTACATGCATACATGCCGTTTTGGCCTTTTCTTCCCCGACGGCTTTCACGGCGTCTTCCATGTCGATGAGTCCGCGATACGCGTATCTGTGCGTGTACGTTGGCCGAGCGCACGCGTGGGTTTCGCCGAACATCAAGGCTCTGACTTTCGATTTGATCCCATCGCATCCGATAATTGCATCGGCGAACGCACTCGACCCATCGACAAATCTCATCTTCCATCTCCCATTCTCTTCCTCGAACCCTTCCAATCTCTTCCCGAAATGACTCCTCTCCCTCGGGAACAAACGTACCAATTCATTCAAGTAATGTGCGCGATGCACACCCGCCTGACCCAGTTTCGTACGGATGGTGAAAGCAAAGGTCTCGTTGGAAGGTTTGTCGTGGTATCCGTCGTGGAAATCGAACCAGACATCTTGCTTGTCCGGCAAGAGATTCCCGACCCGCACTTTCTCGAATGCCTCGTACACGCCCGGGTGGCAATGTTTCATGGCCTGGATGGCATTTTCGCGGAACGACACCCCGGCTCCGATTTCTGCGAATTCGCCGGCTTGTTCGTAGATGCTGGTTGGGATGCCGCGGTGATGGAGGGCGATGCCTAATGTGAGGCCTGAGATGCCTCCTCCGATAATCGCGACTTCGAACTTCTTTTCGCTTGTTGTTCGTGTCATGTTTAAAAAGGGACTCTCTTGCCCGAGCGTGGTGGGTGTAATAATGTAATGAATAAATGTTTTTTTTTTGTCGATCGAAGATCTCTCAACGAGATCTTTGCATCTCGGCTTCAGGACAAGAATGGGAATTATTACAATCTCTCAGATCTCCTCACTCGTTGGCCTTTTTCGAGTACTACTTGGCCGAAGTTATCAAGGTTTCTGTCATGGGGGGGCGGCATCACCCTACTTTATAGTAAGTGTTTGGATCCGCGGACTTGCCGATCCGATGTCCGATGTCTCTCTCAGGCCTTCCGAACCGAAGCATTCTCCTCCTCATCTTGTTGGATCCCTGAAGAATTGCATTAGACAGATGCACTGCACAATTTTGTGTGTGGAGGGATGCGATCAGGCTTCAGGTCGCGAGCTTGAAACATCCGAAGAGTTCTATCGAAGACTCGCCATCACCAGAGCGCCGACTGAGAACCTGCCAGAGCACGTCCGGCTTCTCGCACGATGGATTCTTCATTGCTTCGAGTTGAACCTGTTGTATGGAATCTCCACGCAAATCGTTTCTATCTTGGAAAGAAATGCAGGACCCAAGGAGCCCACCAAGGTTAATCGAGAACCATCCTTCGGCCACCATGTCGTTTAATCCCTGGGCAACCCGTGCTGCCGCTCGAGGACCGTGGTGGTCGCTAGTCGTCTGCAGAAACTGCCTGCTCAATCGGCACTCCTTGTTCTTCCGCTGTGACCGAAAGAAATATTGTCTCAAGCATCATTCAGCGTGCTGTACTCCTCTGGCCGGCTTCGGAGGCAGAGTAACCCTCACCGTCTTTCGAAATCCAGCGGTCTTTCTGGCAATTGTATATCACGAAGTTCTGGAGCCTTGAGATGTACGGATCTATCGCAACCAACCGATCATTGCCCACAAGATATGTGTCTGTGGCAAGCACTTTTTCCAAGTCAGCAGGAAATTACCCCGACACCAATTGGCTGCAGCTTACTTACGTTCGAGCTTTTCGACCGACTCAGGCAATAGTGTCTCCAGCTCTGCCCAACCTTGAGTCTGGTTCTGGCCGAAGAGAGCCATAGTAGACAAGGTCAGAGTCTGCAAAGACTTCATTTGCTTTAGTGATCCAAGCGGCGCAAGAGTTGCTGCGAGCGCATGATCAGAGGCTAGTCCTTGCTTGAAACGAAGTCAGCTGTGGGTTCTACCTGATACCGAAGCGAAAGCCGCCAAAACATACCGATTCCGGCTGATCGACGCCAAAGGTCTCGTAAATGGGATGCGTAAATTCGAGATGCTCCAACGCTGGAGTGAGCGTGGTCAAAGCACGCCCGATGCGTCTCCAATCGGTCCTCCAGTAGTTGTCGTGGCGCGATGACCATTGAATGCTCAGTCGTCTTAGATCTGGCGTCAGGCGGAACAGACCGGTCAAACTATCTGCTTTGGCACGACATGCTCGGATCACGAGGCTCTGTACTGTGCTAGGGCCGCGAGTTTCCAGGCCCAAATGCATGTCCGGCGATGCGGCAAGCACTTCGATCTCCAAATTCCGCAAGGCAGGCAAGGCCAGCAAGACGCACAAGTCCCTAACGATGGGCAGTGGGACACCGTGATCGCTGATCTTGACTGTGTGGATCTTCGTGAAGCCTGTCAGATAACAGAGTCAGCAAGGCCTCCTCAAGACTGTAGCGCAAGCCAGCCAAACGTTCTCCAAGTCGCCATTTGCACCTACCATAAAGCTTGGGCGGTGTAGCACGTGCGTCTCCCGCCTCGACGGCTGCCACAATGGTATTGTCGAGCAATTTCTGCCACGTAAGGAACTGGTGACTCCCACTGATGTGAAGGACCTGCGCATTGTAGGAGAGAACCATGAGCATTATAGCAGATACTTTCCCGCCGAAGCCTTTGGACAGCCATTCCAGGAACCATTTGTAGAATGGCAAAGGTGTTTGTGTGTAAAGGTCGAGCAACAGCTTGCTCACGTCGGATTTGATAGACGGGTCAGATGCGGAATACTCCAGAAGGTTGATCTTCTCGACATATTGGCGGAGCTGTGGTTTCTCCAGGAGTGTTCGACATAGAAGCATGTTTCTGGGGCCGTTTCCATGCTCGGTGACGCCGACATGTCGGTACAGCAAGCATGTTGCAAGTCGTCTGCCGAGTCTGTTGGTCGAGCATACTGCTGTGAGTGTTTGTCGGTCGTCGAGATCCAGACATGATACGATCAGCTCGTTGAGCTCTTCAGGCAGCTTCGGAAACATGCCAACGTCTCCACAGCGCAATAATACAGCAAGCACGCTGCCTTCAAATGTGAAGTGTCGCGAAGAGGAAAGGAAAAAGGCCCGGTTTACCGCGGAGCATTTCAATGGCAAGGGTTCGCATCGCCCGCGTTCACGCCCTTCGGAATCGAGTTTGATAGGTTCGCGACTGCACTGTTGTATTGATTAGTATAACAGGTTAGGCAATTCATGTGGCACTCGTCATCTCGAAGAAGGAATACGCAGGGGCCTTGCTCTATTATTCATGTTACTGTCATCACGTCCAGGCTGACTTACGCCCGTTCTCCTGCATTGCTGCAATCTACATACAGATTAGCCCATTACTACCGCTCTCCTTTCACTTCTTCAGCAGCTCTTCTGCTTGCTTGGACCGGTCCTCCAGCACCTTCGAGATGTCGTGTATAGTGTTCTTCGCCAGCTGCTGAGCCTCAGGACCCTTCTGGTCTGCCGCTTCCTTCAGCTTTTGTAGCTGCGGCATGATTTGAGAGCCTCCTCCGATCGCACTGAGCCAATTCGAGAGTCCTCCACTTGTGTACTGGTCAGCTTTCTGCTTGGTCTGCTTGGCGTATCGCTCGAGGCTTTCAGTGCTGCCGTTTGAGATGGCCGATCTGATCTTCTCGACAGCATCGGTGACATGACCTTGCTTGAGAGTGTCCATGTTCTGCTCGACGAACTCCTTGACCTTTGGGTTCTTCTCAAGCATCGGCTTGACCTGTTCAAGACCGCTCTGCCACGATTGATCGGCAGTCTTTTTGAGCTGCTCGGACTTTTCCTGCACCAACTTGTAGATGCGGCTTGCGGAGTCTGCGCTGAAGCCTGCTTTCGCAATGTTTGATGCTTCTTTGAATGTCTCATCGACTTGCTTCTTGGCCTCTGGCCCCAGGCGGTCACCCAGCTGCTTGAGCTGATCGAACGAGCCTCCCAGCTTCTCTTTCGCCTCTGGGTGGTTGTCCAGGATCTGCTGACCTGCATCACCAGCAATGGACGACAGTTCCTGCAGGCGTTTGGACAAGATCTGCCATACATCGTTGATGACTTCGAGACTAGCGCCCTTCTTGTTTGCGACTTCCTTCAATTCGTCGTACGTCTTCTTTGCGACTTCGTTGACCTCCTTGCCATGCTTCTTCTGGATGTCTTCCAAGTCCTTGAAAGAGTTGTCGACGAAGTCTTTGCCTCCTGGCACCCAGGTCGCGTACTTCTGTGCGAAGCCCTTGATCTCGTTGAGGGCGTTGTCGGAGTCAGTAGGCTTGAGCTCTTTGAGCTGTGCCTTGACTTGGTCGGCGACTTGGTCGGCATATTGCTTGGCGGATTGGGATGTCTGTACGATGGATTTCGCGCCAGAGAAATGGTAGTATGCATAACCAGCGGCGAAGACTACACCACCGCCAATGAGGCCTCCTGTCAATGCAGAGCCGCCGCCGCCGCCGCCGCCGCCGCCAGCGCTTGAGCGTGTGGAGCTACCACCGGTAGTGCTCGCGGTGACTGGCTCGGTGGCATATGTTCGTCTTGTGGTCTGTCTGGCTGCTGATCGAGTAGCTGTGCTGCGAATTCCGCGCGATGCACGCGTCGTAGCTCTTGGGCCGAACATGGTGATTTCTTGTATGCGGCGGTGTGGACTGACGTGTTGTGGAGAGGATGGATACAGGAGGATATGAGATTAGGAGAGAATGTGAGATTAGGAAAGACAAAGTGTGTGACTTACCGTCTTTGACGTGTTATACAAGTGGCAGCCGCGTTGGGCCAAGAATGCAGGTGTGATGGTAGCATGACGATGATGGAGCGTGACAAAACTCAATTCGAAGCTCGGGCCATCATCTCCACCCCATACACTCGTCAACACATCTCCCCTCTATACACTCGTCAACACATCTCCACTCCATAGACTCGTCGACGACCGTTCATGATGCTACGCAGAGCCTCTCTGCTCTCGAGCCGTAGCCGTAGGTCTGCAGCGGCTCAGCATAAGCCTACTCCGGAGGTGAAGCCTTTGTCTAGTGAAGTCCATTGTTAATGTAGAGCGATGGCGATAGATCTTCGCTTCGGCTAGGCGCCAAATTGTTTACAGGTAATATGCAGTCTGGACCATGGTATCGCCGCCTGTAATGCCACCAAGACGTTCGCTCACGCCTCGCTCCATCTCCCGATCGCCAACGACGCCTAGGGTTAGTGGAAACAGGCTCAATCTCCAAGAAGAACTTGATGCCATTGATCAGCGCTTAGAGGATGAATATGAGGTGCAAACATGGCCGTCAGCTCGCAGCATGGGAAGCCCTGGAAAGCGGCCTTCGCCATCCACGTTGAATAGGTTCGAGGCTCCTCGACATCCCCCCCAGAAACCTGTATCCAGCGGATTTGAGAGCTTCACACCTCAGTACGAGCGACCTCGTCCTAGCATCCCAAGTTCACGTTACAGATCACCTCTCCGATCGACGACGCGACAAAGCAACTCCCCAGGCGGTAACATCACCCCAAGAGGCCAACCTGAGTCACCACAACGATTCAGCCCCACTTATCCATATGCCACTTACGAGAATGCTTTCAATAAGTTGCATGCAATGAGTAGACCGCGCTCTCGATCTCGGCCTCGATCCAGGCCACCGATAAGCCCACAGAGCAACTTCTTTGCCGGAGTATTGGAATACTTACCAGGCTTTGGAGCACCAAGTCTCAAGAAGAATGCTGCACTGATTCTCGGCGCCATCTTCATTTTCTGGATCTTTGGCGCCTTGAGTCCTGCACCAGGACCAGCAGCAGTACAGGATGACTCGGTCGTATGGAGTCTCGGTCATGTTGCCGAAGAGTGGTTCATTCCGATTCCAGCAGACTTTTACGTCGACATGGACCATGCTATCGCCGTGCTTGCTAATGGCACTAGATTCGTCAAACAGCTAGAGAAGCACGCGGCGCTTCTGGACCGTCAGCTGGCCATGCGCAAATCAGAATCTAAAGTTATGGAATTCACTCCTCGCAGCTTGTGAGTTGTACTATTCTCCCCAACCATGGTCATGGTGCTGATACATTCCAGGCGAGCTATACTTCCTCAGGCATACGAAGATAGTCGCGAGTTGCTTCGCTTCTGCGCAGACTTCACGAATCATTCCTCTTCCATCGAACACAGAATCAAGCAGGACCTCTTCTTACGAGCAGGCAGCGACTTGAAGGCCCTCAGATGGGAGCTCACAAGATTCCATGTCAGCTCGCAACAGGCAAAGACCTGGTATGGCAGATGGAGCGAAGACGGTTGGCGTAAAGCAGGACTAGGACTTCCCGAGCCCACACAACTGCGACAGAACGTCTTTGACGGTCTCTACGACTTTTTGAAACTTCAATCCAGTATCATTCACAAGCTTTGGTGGGACTCCACCGAATTCGAATGGGACGCGGGTAACTTATGGCAAGCATACAAACTTCATTTCAGCAAATCCGTGGAGGAAGTCGAAAAAGCCGCACACGAAGCATGCGTCCGAGATTACGAAAGCAAGTCAGAGGGAGGGCAGAACCTGCGAGAAGATTGCGACATTTTCAATCCCCATGGATTCATCAGAGATGCAAATCTTCTCGACCACGAACAGCAGCTTTCCCGCTCGATGTCAGACATTCACAATATCCAGATGGCTCTGGATAAATGGGATAAGAAAATCGGTCGTATCTTGACCGAGTATCGTAATGATATGGGAGGACAGCTCACAGGCCCGGAGATGGAGGCTCGCTGGCGTGCACGGGTTTATTCAATGGAGGAGCAGGAAAAACGCGACAGTGGAGAGCTGCCTCCCGAGGAAACGTCTGGCGCTGACTCCACGACGACTATAACTTGGGCATACTAAGGGGAAACTACCTAGACTTGTACGCACCAAACCAAGCTGCATGTACCAGTGTCAATTGAGTGAGCACAGACCACCAAGCGAGCCCCCCACCCCCCCACACTTCTTGCATTGAACCCTGCCCAGTGCCATCTCCTCCAACCTCTCTCTCGCGCACACACACATCATGCCACCGCGAAACCTTCTCCTCTGCTTCGACGCCTTCGGAACCCTTTTCAAACCCCGTCTCCCCATCACGCAACAATACGGAGACGTCGCACGATCTTATGGATTAGGTGATTTTACGAATGAAGAAATTGGGAAAGCTTTCAAGACCGGTACGAGGAATTGTATTTTTTTTTCGGCGTGTGTAAGGGGGTAAAAAAAAAGGCTGATTGATGATTTGATTTAACTAGCGTTCAAAGAAGAATCCCACAAGAACCCGAATTATGGGAAAGGAAAGAATGGTTTGTGTCCTGAGATTTGGTGGATGAATGTAAGTTCTTGGGAAGGGAAAGGCGAGGGAGGGACTGATTTGAATTTTTTTCTTGCCCACAGGTTATCAATAATACTTTCAGACCTATAATTAAGCAGCAGCAGCAGCAGCAGCAGCAGCAGCGGTCATTGCCGAATGGTATGGTTCGTACGCTAATGCATAGGTTTTGGTGTGGTGAGGGTTATACACTTTTTTCGGATGTGCAGCCTTTGATTTCGAAGTTGAGGCGAGCCGATGATGCAAAGGTTGTGATTGGAGTTATTACGAATTCTGATGATCGAGTTCCGGATATTTTGGCATCGTTGGGTTTGAGGGTTAGCCCGGTGCGGTATGGTTCGTCTCGTTCAAGTTTGACGAAGGGCGAGAACGATATTGATTTCTCGGTCATGTCGTATGATGTTGGACATGAGAAGCCAGATAAGAGGATTTTCCAGGCTGCGGAGGAGGTGCTTGGCGGTCTGGTCAAGGCAGAAAGTAATGGTGCGACTCATGATCCGAAGCAGTGGAGGAAAGTCTATGTCGGCGACGAGTTTGATAAGGATATAACGGGATCACTGGACGCTGGTTGGAACGCAGTCTTGATCGATCGCGAAACTCCTGGTCAACGGAAGGACTTGATGTGGCTGGACGAGGAGCCTGTCGGAAGTCTGTATGAAGTCTTCAACACAGCCAAAGCTGTTGGCTTCAGCAGCCTAGAGAAGTTGGCGCAATGGTTGCCATCGCCTTGAACAATCACCTTCTCAAGTATCTGGCCGCGAATCCAGGATGTCGGCAACTCTCAGTTCATTCTTGACACCCCATCCCGCAGCACCTTCAGCAACAGCCGGCCTGACTTTGACATACCAATTCCATGTCCTACCATCGAGCTCATCAGGAGTAAGCTTGGTCGCCCAGGATTCGTAGAGGAGGTCCAGAGCGCGGAGCAGCTTGCCAAGATTCTGCTCCTTCTCTGCTGCCTTTGCTGCGCCGGTCGACTTCTTTGAACTAGGTGCATCAGACGCTGGCGCCGTGTCGAATGATTTGACCAAGTACGCTCGAGCAGATTGCGGAGTGTAGACAGGCAAATTACTGTTATTGCCGATCTGAACCATCGCGGGCTGTTTTTCGTTTCCAGATTTCTTTAGAGCCTCGAGATCGAGTGCCCAGACTGCCGGCTCTTCAACTTCTGGCTGGTCGTCTTCCGTCTTACTCTTGCTGCTCTGCTCCTTCCACTCATATCCCCACCTCCGAATCACTTTGATCGCCTTCCCACCGACAACAACTGTAGGCTGACCTTCCCCAAATCCTTCATCCTCCGCACTATTCCCCTTTTCAATGCCAAGGTACACTGCTCGCGATCTGCTCGTCATGCTCACATACGCCTGCGCCAAGCTCAGTCTACTCGATAGCGGCTGCTCTGGCATACTGTGCTTGAGCAAAACCACTAGAAACGCCAACACAAGCGGAGCGCGATTAGTAAACAAGACTGTCTTTCGCAACTCTTCCTCACTGGCATCACTACCCGGAAGCTCTAATGACTTCTCCAATTCTGCTGGTGAAAGTGGTTCCTCTAAGAAAAGACTCTCTTTTCGTTTCTTTCTTGGTGTGGTTTGAGTGTCATTCCCTGCTGTTCGTTTCTTTGATACACGCTTCGCTGCGGAGATGACTTGTTTTGCGATCTTTTCGTCTGGGAATGTAGTTTGCAAAGCATCTGGTTTGATTTTGGCAAGTGCTTCTGGAGAATCGAGCTGTGCTGCTTGTAATTCTCTTGCTTTGCTGATTGCTGTTGCAAGAGGTACCTTTGCGTCTGTAGTCAGGAAGCGCAGGAGCGCTTGTAGTTCTGTAGCACTCATAATCTTCTATCGACCGCTTGAGTTGCACGGTAAATAGCATGGTGATGGAGGCGCGAAGCCAAAGACGCGAGATGAAGCACGCCTACACGTCATGCTGAACCCAATCTGTATCAAGTTTTGATGGATATTGGTGAGGCTGCATCAATAGCATCTTAAGCAAGCATCCTGAGGGAAAATACTTTAGCCGCCACGCTCATAATTTGGACTTGCTAGCCTTCTCTTTCTTCTTTCTCTCAGTCTCTATAGCGAATCCGGCGATTGCATCGAGAGACTCTTTCTTTCGAACCTGGTCCTTCAGCGTCCTCAGCTCGACCTCATTCGCCTCCAACAGTCCTGCTCTCTGAGTTCTCATCAGCAGATCTTTGTTCACCTTCAAACTGTCCGGCGGCAACTTCGCGATTCCTCTCACTATTTTCATTACATCCTCACTGAAGTTTTCTTGGCCGAGGATCTTGGTGATCAATCCTGCAGACTCAGCTTCTTGAGCAGTGAACCTCGCACCGGCCAAGATCAGAGCAGAGGCCTTTTGTCGACCCATCAAGCGTGTCATGGTAAGGCTGGAGCAGCCTTCAGCGCATAGTCCCCATTGTACGAATGGCGTGAAGAAAATCGCATTAGGAGCTGCGTAGACCAGATCCGAGAGTGCAATACTACACCAGTTAGTCGCAAGTCATGTTTATCTCGAAGAGCAAGACCTTACCTCGTCGTTCCCCACCCGGGTGCTGGCCCATTGATAGCGCTGACGACCAACTTATTCGTCTTGATCAAATACTCATGAATCGCTCCAATGGTGTCGATAAACTCGTCAGAAATCGTGGCGCCTTCTTGCTTGACAGAAGGATCCAGGAGATCCAGACCTGCTGTGTAGAATTTGCCTTCGCCAGTGGTCAAGATTATCCGGATCTGGGATTCGGCCTCTGCCCAATTTAGTGCTGTGAGAAATTGTTGCACGCTATGTGTGTTGATTGCATTTGCGGATTTGGGTCGATTGAACTTGATGATTGCTATTGATGGTGATTGTGAATCGATGGAGACTGCGATGTGGTCAAGTTTTGGTGGCGAGGGCATGGTGGACTGGTATCGACGTTTGGGTAATTGATGGAGATACGGAGATTGGAACGTGTGCGGACGTGCTGTTGACCGGAGATGTCGGGGCAGCATGTGTTTTTGATGAAGTGGTCAAAGTGTTGATGGCCTTGTTTGTGCCGAGGTTACTGTAATGACATGGATGACATGGATGATATGGTCGATCTTTGAGTCGTGCTTGATCGTATAGCTTTCAATCTTTCTGCAAAATACATGCAGGTCGTGTGGTAAGATCAGTTCAGTAGATGCACTGTCAGAATTAGTCGTTCTGAGAATGGTGATGTGTAAGGAAAGACCACTAATGCAGTGGATGCTCGCAAAACGGAGCAAGCGGTCCGCATACCGACGCCAAGGCCGAGTTCGTTGAACAAAGTGTTGCACATGACCGAAGTCTGCCCAGTCACATGACTTCTTAGCCGAGGTCTGCCCAGTCACGTGACTGCAGAATTTTCTCAGCTATATCTTAATGGTATTAGATAGAGACATAGAACAATCCAATCCATACAGTTTAAGCGCTCGACAATATAGTATTATATAAGTAATCCACTGCGCTAAGCGTAATAGTTATGAGCCCGGATTTTCCGTAGTATTAGAGACTTCCTTAGCAAGAAAACAAGACAACTAAGAAAACTATCGAATCGATAGTGTCAAACTACAAGTCTATAGGTCTATAGTATTAGCAATAGCCTATATAGTAGTAACTCCTCGCCTTAGCGGAAAGCTCATTGTCCTCCGTAGACCTAATGAATGGGACCGCTAGATTGAGCAGACCAAGACTCATCTTACTAGGTATAAGACCTAGATCTACGTAGACCCGTACATGGATGCTCCTAATAAGCCTATTCAACTAGTCTTCATAACTATGGATCGTAATAGGCTCATGCTAGATGCTACATACTAGTCAGGGGTCAAGATTAGGAAGGAAATCCATGACACGGAGTAGAGCGAGTTCAATAGGTTTAGGATAGGTCGTAGCAAGACAATTGCATACCTAGTAGAGGTAGTTAATGTCCGCTACTATTTAGACATTACTAATGGTAGACCTAATGCAAGGATGCCATCTCTGCGACTAATCCTTACTCGCCTAAAGGACAAGCTAGTACCCAACACCTAGTAGTAGAGAACCACTATCAATAGGGACCTATATCGCCTCATCGCTTCGAGATAGGTAAAGGACCTAGAGCAATGGTATAAGGAATGGCTAGACTTGTACAAGATCATGCAACGCACAAAGCACAATGAACTAGACAATATAACGATACACTTCTATACAGTAGTGGCCAATGTAGACGAAACCTATAGCAAGGGGCTCTACATAATGTACCAAGCATCCCCTAATTCCAACCACTTTCATTAGCTAGTTAGCATGGTACGCGAGTACGCCCGAAACATGCCTAGTACTACCAAGCGAGGGTCCTCATTTGGTATTGTCTATAAGGCAGACTTAGGTGAAGCTAATGCTACCCTATAGGCTACTAATAATAGCAAGGGGAAGCGCCCTACTAGTAGCAAGCGAGGCAAGTCATGTACTAAGCTTACTAGTGTCGGTGAAAAGAAGGCCTATAAGAGCCGTAGTAAATGCACTATTGTTAATTATACACTACGTGAGAAGGTTAATGAGAAGGATAAGGACAATAAGTAGCGTAGCAAGATGGCCTTCTTTAAAGGCTATCTACGCAAGAACAAGAAGTTTTGCCAATGGCAAGCCAAGACCTTTAAGGATCCACTTGCTATTAAAATTGAGTAGCAGTATTATAGTAATAGTACTAAGGACGATGCTAGTACTAGTAATGGATCAAGCAAGCTATCGATGGCCTACTTCTTTAACCGCACTACTACTAGACCGCCGCCAACTACCTATCTAGTCATGGCTATAGCCAAGAAGAAGTGGTGTCTATTTGATGCTCTAATATACGACGGTGGATCTAACTATTACATTATCAATTACCCTAGCCGCTTTAACTTCTAGCCTCTCATTCTACCGGCTTATTTAACCGTAGCAACTAGTACTAGTTACAACAAGGTTGTCGCCATTGGAATAGTAGCATTCATAGTGAAATCCACTAGTGGTAGGCTACTAGAGATTGAACTAAAGGAGTGCTTGTACATCCCCAACTTCTATACTAATATAGTGGGTAGTACGCTATTCTACAACCGTGGATTTAGGCATTAGGAAGTCGATGATGTCCTATACAACCTACAACACAAACCCCTAGTCAAATTCTTTAGACTAGATAATGGAATGCCATACTTTGATGTTACGAGCGAAGTCGACGACATACTACCACCGCACGAATGGCCTATTGACTTAGACAACAAGCCGCGGAAGTACCCCTTCTAACTAGAAGACCCATACCCATCATTATACGCAACCGCACGGCGCTCTACACGCCTACTACTACCAAGGCAGCTTACACTCAAGCGAATACACGAGGTGTTTAGACACCTAGGTACAGAAAGAGCTAAACAACTAATTGACAAGGTTGATGGAATAAAGCGAGATCATATATAGGACAATGAGGTGCCTAGAACACTACTATGTCTAGTATGCGTACAAGCAAAGGGCAAGAGGCTCATCTCACGTAGACCAAGGAGGCATAACGTATCAATTCTCACTCCCTACGGACATATTGCTACTAATCTAATAGAGCTAGATCTAGCCTACAATGGTAACAAGTACCTGTTTCATGTATATGACTTGAATACTAGCCTTCACTTTACATAGACAATCACTAATAGAGATGAATCAACCCTACTTAGCTACTAGAACTAGTTAGCAACCTTTGCAAGAAGCATTAGTAGAGACATTATCTGTCTGTCATTAGATAATAAGAAGTCAGTTAAAGGCCTTCGATTTAGGACATATCTACGCAATGACTATACTACTTAGAGACCAACAGTACTATATACGTCTAAGCAGGATCTAGTAGAGCGAGCAGGTCGTACGATCATTGAGGTTGTAAGGGCACTTATGATACATGCTAGATTTCTATACAACCTATAGCTAGAGGTAGTACATGTAGTAGCCTTCATTGTTAATAGGTTACCAAGAGCACGATCAACTAACTCTACAATACGCACACCGTACGAAATCGCTACTAGACACAAGCCTAATGTAGTACACGTCTATTAGTTTGGGGCACGAGCCTACCCGCTAATCTATAGTACTAAGACTAATGATGATCCTTCTAAGAAGCGTAAGCGGAAGGATATCCTACCAAGGACCATGAAGGTTGCCTTACGTACGCACATTGGATACCTATATAGATATGAAGGACACTCGATCTACCGGATCTAGGTGCCTTTACGCAAGATAGTGATCCGTACGAGAGATGTTGTGTTTGATAAGTCTAAGTTCTATAGCGGATATGACATTGATCTTAGCGTTAATCTAACTAATATAGAGCTAGTAGACTATAGTAATCTCGAAGAAGCACAAGTACCTGCCTCTATACACCAATTCGATGAGCTTCAAGAAGCACATGATACCCCTCTAAATCTAGTACGATTTAGAGCTAAGGGGGTAGATACACCAACAGGACCTAGTCAACTACTAATGGTTGATACTACAAGGCTAGTAGGAAGTCTTATGTTGGAAGGACTACCAAATGAAACACTACCATTACCTACTAAGCTACAGCTCGTAAGTATGAACAACAGGCTATAGATGGATCCTATAGGAGTGAGAATACCGGAGCCTAAACCATCTAATTACCCGCCACTGTTTGGAAAACGACCAACACACTAGCAACCAACCTTTCCGGTTAACCCGATTAGTATACCAACACCTCTTGACAATGTGATTGATGGACTAGTTCAACTAGGGGGACGTGTAGATAACATGGACATAAACCTTCTACGAGTAGAGCTTGCTAAGTCGGCAATGCTAATTGAAGAAGTAGATGTTCATCGTTACTTACTAAATATAGGGGGACCGCATTTCAATGTTATAGGACTAAACAAACGATAGCGGTTAGTAGCGATCTACTAACACAGGCAGCTCGTAGAGCACCTTCTGTCATTCAATAGCTTGTACATAGTAGCTAAGCATGAAGCACGACTAGTAGCGCTAACAAACATAGCACTATTAGTAGCGCCGATAGCGGATGCTATACTATTACTTCCATATGCCGCCGACAATCCGATCCTCACTCCGAAGATATTAGACCTTCTAACTAAGCCTCGCAACTAGCGTCAAGTAATAAAGAGCAAGTACAAGGATCATTAGATACACGTAGCAAGAGTTGAGTTCAATAAGGCACTAGATACAGGCACATTTAAGTAGGTAGACATAGACACATTGGCAAGCAAGCCTAACCTACTACCTCTTACCTAGGTATTCAAGTACAAAGGTAACGTAGATAGGCGACTAGTCAAGTTCAAGGCACGAGTCTACGCAAGAGGCGACCTATAGAAGAACACTTACTTGGACACCTACGCATCTACACTTGCTATACGGGTATTTAGGGCACTAATGTCAATTGTGGCAAAGTTTGACCTAGAAGCTAAGCAAATGGATGCTATCAATGCATTCCTCAATGCAACCTTGCCTTATACCCTATACCTTAGACCCCCTAATGGCTTTGAGCGCAAAGGGAAGGCACTTAGGTTGATATAGGCACTCTACGGATTATAGGAGTTACTACGGTTATAGTACAACCACTTCACTACTACTCTAGAGAAAATTGGCATGCTTCTAGTAGACAATGTAGACTGCCTATACTTGGGTACAGACAAGCACGTATTCATCTTCTTCTATGTGGATAATATTGTACTACTATACCATTGTCAACACAAGTAGAAAGCGATGAACATCAAGTAGCAACTAATAGAAGAATATAAGCTCAATGACCTTGGCAAGCTGTCCTGGTTTCTTGGCATAGAAGTCAAGCGTAACCGTAGCACCAAGCAGCTTTAGCTATTATAGAAGGCCTATGTTGAGAAGATGGGTTAGCGCTACAGCATTAATAGCAGCACTAGCAGAAGAACTAAGGGACCACTTCCAACTAGATATGAGCCTTATGAGAAGCCAACTAACGGTCAAGTGTACCTGAATTTAGCCTCAATCTTGGCTTATCAAAGCCGCATTGGGTCACTAAATTTCGTAGCAGTATAGACAAGACCTAACATTGCTAAGGCAGTGTCACTACTATCAAAAGCCCTATAGAACCCAAGGAAATGTAACATTGCAGCCGCTGAATGGTGTATCAAATACCTCCTATAGACTAGGGATCTTTGCCTAGAATATAATAACAATGGACTAGTAGTCACTACTCATTCAAGCCATTAGCTTCTTGAATTTTACGGTGCTTCTAATGCATCCTATAGTGACTACAAGGGCACAAGGCAATCATTAGAAGGCTAGATGTTTAGCCTGTTCAATGGACTAGTCGACTAGAAGGCAGTACGATAGTCTACTATAACCAAATCAACTATAGAAGCAGAGCTACTTGTAGCATTACATGTAGGCTTAGAGATGATCTAGTAGAAGCGATTCTTTACTAGCATTGGCCTTATACTAGATCAGAAGCCTACCCTATACTATAACAATATACAGACTATCCGCATTGTTAAGGCTAATACTAGCAAGCTAGACACCAAGCTTAGGCATGTAGATATACACTAATGCTAGCTTCGATAGGAACACGAAGTAGGCCGCATTCAATGCGAATACCTAGCAATATAGGACATGCTAGTAGACGGAATGACTAAGATACACGGTCTACAGAACCAATAGAGGTTCATTTAGCAACTTAGGCTAAGTAGACTACCTACTTAGCTACCGAGCTAAGTCGATTAAGCCCTATTCCATTAAATAGCGCTAGAAGAAGTAACTAACACGATAACGAGGGCCAATTAGAGCGGACGGTGCTTTCCGCTCTTAACCTTACCTACTACTACCTAGCATAATGGACCCCTACTACTACCTACTCAATGTAGGGCAACCTCACTATCGCCTATATCATTACTTTGCAACTCACTTTAGCCAATTAAAAGCCTATAGAGGTCGTTAGTAATGCTTATGATAGTAAAGTAGTTATAATTAGAGGTAGCATCTCTACTTATACTATAGATCCTAACTAAGCAAATACCTGTCTACCAAATGCACACTTACCTAATCCTTCACTTGTCTAATTAGATGCCACCTATGCGGACCTACTAATAACCGATAGTGCACTATAAAAGGCTATAGTTTAGAATTGAACCCGATACTATAGATCCTATTAGTTGGATTAGTAATATGTGTCATTCAAGCTTTGACTATGATGAGAAGGCAATAGCATTCTAGAAATGGAAGCGATATATGAAAGTGCACATGTAGTCTGGATTGTGTAACGATATCTACTAGGGTACTCGGGGTATGAAACAAGACTCTCTCTTTGTATAGTTTGAACCATTTTTTTTGCTATTTTGGCAAAAAATGGTATGGAGGGAGGAAAAGATAGATTTCTTTTGTTTTTTTCATATAATAAGATGCACTGACTACCTTGCCCAAATAGGAAGGATCCTATTTGGAAAAGGTGAGGGGGTGTGTTGCACATGACCGAAGTCTGCCTAGTTACATGACTTCTTAGCCGAGGTCTGCCTAGTCACGTGACTGCAGAATTTTCTCAGCTATATCTTAATGGTATTAGATAGAGACATAGAACAATCCAATCCATACAGTTTAAGCGCTCGACAATGCAGTATTACATAAGTGATCCACTGCGCTGAGCGTGATACAAAGTCGAAAGACGCGACGCGCTCTCTGTCTACTTCACCTATCCACCCACAATGCTTGGCCCAAGCTTCATCGGCGGCCTTGCACCGAACGTAGACAGACAGAGATGATCTGACCTTCTAGACCAAGACCGAAAACGCTCTACACGTTAATACTCCCGCAGCCAACTTCCAGTCTCGTTATGCTATAGCTTTCTTGCGAGCGAGAGACTAGCCATGACCGAAAGCAACATGCCTGGAAGAGTTCGGCACTACCTCTTGTCTTCATGCGACTACCTAGAAGGCTGGCAAGATTAGGAGGAAGGAAGCGATCCGGAAGAGCTAAGTCGTGCAGCAGGTGCTATGCGTGGCTGGTTCTTTCAGATTGGTGGTCGGCTGAACATCGTCAATGAAAGGGGACGCTGAGATCAACTCCTGCGATATGTATATTTCGCGGAAGCGCCTAGTACGTACCATGCAACTGAGACTGCGTCTGGCGGACACTTATGGCTGAGACAAGGTAAAAACCCGGGCTGGCCCTGAGAGTAGGCTCGATATTTACTTTAGACTTATCTGTCATCATCATTCGAGAAGGTCGCGGGCGGCGCAACATGCACTTCCCAATACTTGGTGATGTCTTTCTCCATCTTCTCTTTCTGCTCAGCCGATCTCGAGTCTTTTCCATACCCTGCATGCGTAACACCAATATCGAGAACCCCTTGTCTACTACCATCTTTGAGGTATTGGAGGAACTCCATGCTTACTCTGACATACTCTCGGAGACCCTCTCTGACGTTGATAGTTGCTCCAGTGGTCCAAGACAGCAGTAAAGGTTCAATCAAAGGCGCATCCGTAATGGAAGGATGCGAGGTCTTCAGACTGGTCATGAACCAGGTTGAACCGCATCTCTTCAACACGTCGATTGCAATGTCCCTAACAGTGTCAAAGTGTGGTCTGCCATAGAAGATGGTATGCGCCTTAGACCAAGAGTCAGAATGTACAATGAGCAGAGGGACGTCAATATCGGTATTGAGCTTGCCGCTTGACTTTCCTGGGTCAAGAATGATGCCCGCAGCGGCCGGATTGTCCCAGGACCTGGCAGGAGAAGTCTTATTGGCACTTTTTAGTGCTTGGAGTGCACCAGTTGCTCCAAACGAATGCCCCGCAATTATCACTTGAGAGAAGTCCAGACGATCTCCCCAGGCTCGGAAATCCTTGCCCTCCCTCCTGTAATTCTTATCGAAGATCTCGCTGCCTCTTCCAGAATTCAGCTCTCGTAGGACTGAGACTGTTTCCTCAATCTCAGCGTCACGAAAAGCTAGTTTCTGAAATCTCCAGTCATCATTCGAGACTTCCGTATCTGGACGTTCGGCTTGCAGCTTGTCGGCACCGAACAGCAAGACATTTCTCTTCTTGCCATCTGGCAAATGCACAATGGAGCCTGGACAACTGCCATCTCTGTGCTCGATGGCCGCAACAACGACTCCGCGACTCGCAAGCTCGCCGCAGTATGCTGTATAGTCAGTCCGAGAACTGACATCACCGTGAGATAGCACTACAACGGGATACTGCACTGTCTTGTCATCTGCAGAGCGCATCAACGGTACGTCGACCTTCGCAGGAATGTCAATCGATCCTGCCAGACCCCATAGCACGGCAGTGAACAGCGGTCTCGATAGAAAGTTGTTGAAGTGGGCCGCAGTAGCGTAACCTTCCGCGATAAGACTGAGAGGCCTCGGGAACCACTTGTGATTGACCTTGGAACTCCTGACCCCCTTTTCAGCTGGATAGTAAAGCGTGAACAGCACGGTATCCAGTTGGAAGACCGGATTTCTATCTTTCTTGAAGACTGCATCGACCACTTGGCGAGGTTCTTGGATAGGAACTTCAACGTCGATTGCTCCGACGCCATAAGATCCAGTATATTTTGGTAGCTTTGAGGCGAAGAGAGGTGACCAGACGATATAGCAGTAAAGTATATAGAGGGCGATGATGGAACATGATATATAGCCGATTGTAAGCCTGGGTCTTATCAAAGCCATTGCTTTCTCTGTCCATGATTTCGTCCAGGACTGCTGCTGGCTCTGGTCAAGCCATCTAGGTCTCAGGTTTTCCATTGTGATTCCTGCCTTCCGAAGCCACGATTTAGCCCAGGGCGAGGTGTTCTGTAGCCACCGTGGCGGTGAGGATAGTGATGATCGGCCGTGATCTATGTTTGAGTAGTTGCTGCTCGGCAATAAGGGTGCATCCGGCTCATCAGGAAAATCAACAAAGTCATTAGCGAAAGGCTCTAATTCGAAGTCATCATGATATGGAGTAGACCGTGGCATGTCGCGCTAGAATCTAGATGATATCATGTTGAAATTATCATTGTACGCCAGTATGTTCTTTGACGATGGGACCTGGCGTGAAGTAAGCAGCAAAGCGGCGATGACGTCAGTCGAAAAGTTGACGGCGAGTTGGCGACGTGAAGGTTGTCTTGCAAATCCCTCAAGCAGATACATCAACATCGACATTGTCTTAATAAAGCTTGGAGCTAATCAGTTGTATCTGTAAATACTTATCGTATAGCTTCTATACTAGAAGACACTAGATGCTAGCTGAAAACCCTCTGGCGACAGCATCCTCCTCTATAGCGTTGGAGGAAGCGCGGACTAGGCTGGTTCCACCAGGTCTTACCGAGCAGCTTTAATGCAAGATGTGCTGTAGCCTTTCCCATCTTCAAGCAGCGACCTCGGGCAGAGAGGTTCGCATCTACGTCCGGCTTGTGGTTCAGCTGACAAAATTCGCACCTCAGAACAGACATAAAGTTAGTCGTCGGCCAGATAGCCCGGAAACGACCTTGAAGCGAATTTTCAAAGGACCTATCGATTGAGGCAACAGATTTCCGAGACCCAGATATGCTTGATAAGGCTGCAAATCTTTGTCCAGGAACTTTGAGATGTTGCAATTGACTATGCAAGCTGGTTGGCTGGCTCCACCTATGAGTAAGAAGGGGGAGTCAGTTCTAGGAGCTACACTTCAAAAGGTCTGCATGTTTACGTGTTTTCCATGTGACCATTTATTTGCGACCCATCCCTTATTGGAGTCCAGACTGTAGCCTTTGCTAGTAGACTTCGCAATAGGGTGTTGTTTCTCCTAGATCGAGCAAAAGGAAAGGCACCCTCCAGCACGGTCAGTAGGGGCGCCATCTCAAATTGCAAGGTCAGCTTCCGAGCCCACGCCAGAACTTGATAGCGAGCTTTCAACGTTAGCTAGAGAGAGGTGGGACTATCTTTCCAAGCATGAGCGCAAGGAGAGGTTAGACGACCACTATGACTCGTGGACGAAGGTACCTCCTTGGATCCGGCCAGAGTAAGGTTGTCAGGACGTGGTCTTCCAGCGTGTTTAAGGAAGCAAATTGTCCTCAATCCTCCCGCGCTGGAGATCGATACTGAGAGTAGAATCTGTGTACTTGGAATGTATATTGTCCTCTCACGTATGTGACAGAGCGTCTGTGGCTGCACCACCAAGCCTTCTCCTTCAATGCTCTTTCTCCAAATGGCTTTCACGTCATCGATGTGCTCTGACTTGTAGGCGACGTCCGACCACAAAACATTCATAGCTACTTCGGATGTCCAGTGAAAGGCCGGCATTGATTTGGACATGACAGGATCGGAAGATTATCGACGAAGCCCAAGAACGAGCTCGACAAGTGCCTATTGACGCCATTTCCTAGCCAAGCCTGAGGAGCTCGACTTCGATCTGGCTTCGATTTTGGGCTGCGGCTGTCGGGGCTCTTGGCGCGAAGGTAGGATTAGAATATGGAAGAAAGCCTAAGCCACGGCGTTGTGATGTGATATAACAAGCTCCGGCCAGGAACAGCAAGCTTTTCTTTTCCGGAGGCGGAGGCTGGGGAGGAGGCGCGCTCGGCATCCCCGTGCATCATCACGTCTTGATTTCAGGTTACATCGCGTGCTGCATCTCGTCAATCATCTGCTTGCAATACCTAATCGTATTCGTATTTCGATCAATCAAAAGCGTACCTGGTAGGCAATGAGCTGCGCATTCGACGCCTGATTAAAACGCAGCTCAGCTACGTTAAGATAGTGGGTAAGAGGCATCAATAGTAGGAAGCAGACTTCTTCCTTCTTCTCTCACTTTGCCCCTTTCTTATTCCAATTCACGATGCGGTCGTTGCAAAATGCCATTGTGTTGTGCCTCACTCTCCTAGATGCATCGAGGGCCCAATTCGTTCAGCCACCCGCTGATCTGAAAACCAGCAAAGGAAATCTCGATTTACCAGTGCGGTGGAAAGAGGTTCCAGCAGGGTAGAGTACTTCAAAATCCATTCGCTGTTCATCACTGCTAAGTCCTGTCAGAACGTGCGAGCTGAACCCGAATGTCAAGTCGTACAGCGGTTACGTCGATATCGCGACTGACCAGCACATCTTTTTCTGGTTCTTCGAAGCACGTAACATGAAGCCTGAGGAAGCTGAACTTACAGTGTGGATAAATGGTGTGTACCGCTCTCGAGCAGTAGTAGCGGTATGAGATTCTGCTAAGATATCCTAAAGGCGGCCCTGGCAGTTCCTCTATGATCGGTCTATTCCAAGAACTTGGTGAGCTTGCATTCTTCTGCCTCGTGGCATACACTGATTCGCAAAAGGCCCTTGTCGCGTCAATGCAGATGGCCAAGTTGTCAACAACCCATATGCTTGGAAGTGAGAGACCCAGTAATCCGCCCATTGTTCAGCAGACTAACTTCGGTTTGTTCAGCAATGTTTCAAACGTGATCTTCATCGATCAGCCAACCCAGGTCGGCTTCTCATACTCACGACCCATCTCTGGCTACCAATCGTACTCTGGAGACATCATCCAACTGCCAAAGAACGAGTGTCCAGACTACGCTGCCAGGACTGGGACTTGCGGGACATACTCATACCCAGACCCATCCTCGACTGCCAACTCGACCGACAAGGCTGCACCAGGTCTCTGGAAAGCTCTACAAGGCTTCATGGGCGCCTTTCCGCAATACTCGAAGACCGAGTTCAACTTCGCAACAGAAAGCTACGGTGGTCATTACGGTCCAGTCTTCAACGCCTACATCGAGTCTCAGAACGCCTTGATACAGAAGCAGAAATTACCAGGCGCTAAGCATATCAACCTGAAAACCGTTCTGATAGGCAATGGCTGGTACGACGCTCGCATCCACTACCCCACATACTACAACTTCACCGTCCACAACACCTACGACATCCCAGTCGGAAACCAAAGCATCCGCGACCAATGGCTCAACGCCGCATGGGGTCCAGGAAACTGTCACGACAAAGTCGTGAAATGCAACACCAGCGGCGATAAAGCCGTCTGCAGAGACGCCAGCCAGTTCTGCACCTACGAATCCCAAAACCTCTACGATGAAATCCTGGGCAGAGACGACTATGATATTCGAGAACTGGCCCCAGACCCTTTCCCGCCGGAATATTACGTCGAATATCTGAACTCCCCAAAACTCCAGAAAGCTATTGGCGCGTATACGAATTTTTCGGAATCCAGCAACACGGTGGGAAATGCTTTCGGATCTACTGGAGATGATTCGAGTGAGCTGAACACCGTTGAAGATGTTAGGAAATTGGTCGAGCAAGGTGTTTATGTCGTTCTCTACGCGGGAGATGCGGATTATCTTTGCAACTGGGTTGGGGGTGAAGTCGTTTCTCAACACATTGAGGCACCGGGGTTCAAGCAGGCTGGATATGTCAATATCAGTACGTCGGATCAGATTGTTCACGGTCAGGTTAAGCAGGCTGCCAATTTTGCGTATGGGAGGATTTATGAGTCTGGTCATGAGGTTCCGTTTTATCAGCCTTTGGCTTCGTTGGAGTTGTTTCAGAGGGCGATTAATGGGCTGGATATCGCTACTGGGAAGACTCTCGTGCGGAAGGGATGTGGGTATAGGAGCGTTGGGACGGCGAAGAGTGAGTATCGGGAGGGCAACTCTACGGTGCAGTTTAAGGTGGTGCCGACGAATGCTACGTATGATCCTAGCATTGACGGACCTGTGTTGGCGAGTAATGGTACGAAGGGTGTAACGAAGAAGAGGAAGCGGATTGTAAAGCCCAGAGTGTTCTGATTGCAGACGGGTTCGTATGGAAACTATGGGCCAAGGCGCTGATATCACACTTCTCGGCGATGGTTGTCGACTTCTAGACTAGCAGATTCCTGCCAATCAATCGAGCGATGCTTCTAGCATCTTTGCCTTCTTCCCGCAGCCTGAACAGCTCATCTATATCCTGCAGAGGTGTCCTTTACAAAGTCGGCCTACAAGCTCGGATCATAGCTCTCAATGCACGTCACATCCGACCGAGTGCGTCCATGAAGCCGGCACCCAAGTACATTGCGAAGCAAGAGTTTTCTTCGTTGTCAAGAATTGTGGATCGAATCACGCTCAGAAGGAAAGATGTGGAGAGTGGCTGGCATCCCTGGTCGAAAGAACCCCTCATACAAAAGAGCTCATCACTTATATGGCCATTTCCCACAAACTCCTCAACAGAGCACCGTCCTTCCTCATGGCCACTGACATCGAAGTAAGGCGTTCCGCAATAGATGGCGCCGGTCGAGGTCTCTTTGCCAAGAAAGACTTCCAGCCTGGCGATGCCGTTCTCACTTTGGACAGGCCGTATGTGGCGGAGCTGGACATAGACCGAATGCAAGACACCTGCGCTTTTTGTTTCCAGAGAGGCGCAGTGAGTGCAGAAGAGCGCAAAAAAGCTGCTGCTCTGGGATTGCCGTCTGGTGTCGTTGATACAAAGGCGTGCTCTGGCTGCAAGAAGGTCCGCTACTGCTCGAAAACGTGCCAAGCCAGGTCCTGGAAACGAGAACACAAATACGAGTGCAATGTGCTCAAAGATCCGAGCAGGCCTGATCTTCCACATGGCGTTCGGGCTGTCATCAAGCTGCTCGGGCGACTGAAAGCCGATCCGGAGGGCAAAGACGAATTGCTACCTCTCCATCCTCCAATTCAAGCCCGCTGCCGACAGCAAGTCTCTGGACTTCATCAAACAGCAGGATCCGCAGCGATTCGAGGACTTCAATATGCTTGGATACGGTGCTTGGAAGTACGCAGGAGAGCCCGAGTTCTCCAACCCGAACAGCCCTTGCGTAAAGCTCAGCAACTCGGGAGAGACAACCGCAAAGGCATTCTTCTTCAATGTGATCAGCAATCTCATGCAGTTGAGCAACCCCATGGATGACACCAAACTAGGTATTGGCTTCGATCCCATCCTGAATAGCAGCAATCACTCTTGTGATCCGAACGCCGCTGTCGTCTTCAACCAACCCAAGATTGTGCTTCGCGCTCTGAGATCGATCAGCAAAGGCGAGGAGATCTTTATGAAGTACATCGACGTTAGCAATCCTTTCTCGGTGCGGCAAGCAGAATTGAGGGAGTCATACTTCTTTTCGTGTCGATGTAGCAAGTGCAAAATGAGCGCAAACTTTGACGAGGACAAATTGTTGAAGTCACCGACGGAGCTATCGCCTGAGCTCGCGAAAGTTGCGGACGGTCTGATCAAGAGGCACGAGAAGCAGCTTAGCAAGTTCTATCTACCCATCTCGGACGAGACCGCGCAGAGACGAGCCGCTGCTCTCCAAGCAGAAGCATTCTCCGTCTCAGGTATCACTTTCGACTTCAACAAAGGCAACGAGGAGGCATCTGAGGATGAGATCAAGGATGCTCTCAAGCTCACACTCAACTCGGGTCTGTGGTCCCCCACCCGACAGCCTGTACCACACCTCCTCCGTCAACTGCTTGTCTGCTACATCTCTGAAGGTCGAGTTTATCAGGCGTGGCGTATCGGCTTGAAAATGTATTTCGAGATTGCGCCAATTCTATACAAGAGTCGGTCATTCTACCCCGACCGTGTCGTGGATCTCTGGCTTATGGCCAACATCACGAACCAGCTCTGCAATCCGAACAACCCACATACCCGCGAGATCTTCCAAGAGTCCATGAAGTCAGGCCTCGACCTTCGTGTCGTGTTCACTGGCTTCCTATTCCAGACCAGAGACAATATGGACAAGTCGTACGGCAAAGAGTCTCCCTTCGGCAGAGTTGTTGAGAGCATGTACGCTCAGACGATGGCAAATACAGACATCCTTTTAAAGGACATGAAAGACATGGTCAAGGAGACTTGGCCGAAACTGGAGGCTGTGGCCAAAAGCGTGGACATTTTGAAGCTTTGACACTTGGGAAAAGAATTCGAAGCCGGCCAAGGATAATCGCTAAATCAATGCCGTACAAGAGTTTCTTACTCGGAGAGTTGTTCATGGCCCACAAACATCATCAGCGATTGCGGTCGCATGTGCAAGGCCATGATCCGCCAAGAAATGTGGGCAGGCTCGCTTGCACGTGTTTCAGATATACATCCTTCGAGACGACCACGACATACCGAGCCGCTGTGTTTTGACCTCGACTTGATTGTGCCATATACGCTTGACCGAGTTCTAGGAATGCTCGATCTGCCGCTACATTGCGACTTAGATGACGGCGCCTGGATACTGCGAACCATGTCGCTTTGGCCTGCAATCCGTCCGTGGCGAGGCACACGGCACGTCTATGTGAGACATCAACGGCATACTGCTCCGCGATAATATCTTTCAATGGACATATGTAAAAGTCGTCAAGGTTCCTGGCCTTGATCTACTACTGTCTTCAAGCCTTGTTCCTTCTGCTCCGCGACCATCACTTTCGTTCCCTACGTTCGCTTCGATTGAGCACTGTTTGCTCACACACTCATTTCAAAGATACGAATCGCGCTGTCATCATGAAGTCTGTTGCTGCTGTTTCTGTCCTGGTTGGCCTGGCCGCCGCTCACGGATACTACCAGACCCCTGCTCCTCGCATGCCAGGCGGTGAGTCGTATTCCGCTCAGCAGCTTTCTGATCACGACTGACCGCTACCAGAGGCATATTCCGCTGCATGCGGCGAGCAAGCCTTCAACATGATGAAATCAGACATCAACGGCAACGTTCAAGGACTGGAGTCGCTCGTAGCCAACCAAGCCGACTATGACGCTTCCAAGTGCAACTTATGGATGTGCAAGGTAATTCAAACCCTCTTCCTATGCCCCAGCGATGAGTTTCCAATACTACATAGGGCATGAAGTACGACGACAACACTGCCAACGTCCACTCGTTCTCCGCCGGCGAGGAAATCCCGATGTACTTCCAAATTGTTGCACCACATACCGGCTATGCCAATGTCTCTGTCGTAGACACAGCGACCAACAGCATTCTAGCCGCCAACTTGACCAGCTGGGACTTGTATGCTTCCACCAGCGTGCCGATCAAGGCTGAATGGGAAAATTTCACTATCACCATGCCGGACACCTTGAGCGGCAAGTGTGCTACAGCAGGAGAGTGTGTTATTCAGATGCACTGGAATGCGCCTCCACCGGTGGACCAGACCTATCAGAGCTGCATCGACTTCACGCTAGCGGGATCAAAGAGGAGCCATGCTCGGCAATTCTCCTAAGGTAGTTGAAGGCTCTTTGGAGGAGGTACTACTTGGAAATTGGGAGCTTGTGTTCGACTACGGATAAGAGCGTTCCTAAGATTTGTAGTCCCATTCAAGAAGGAATCGAAACAGACCTCGGGATCTTAGTATATATAGTAATATAATACACTTCTACTACCGAATCTAGTCTAGCTCTAGAGTAGTAACGTATTTATTCTATCTATTAGGATATTATAACTAGATAGCGCTAGTATAGTAGCTAACTATTTATTTTACTAAGAAGTTCCTATTCTCTACTACTAAATTACTAGCTCTCTTAGTATCTAAGTATTCTATAGCTAGATCTAGCTTAATTATATTCTTAGATATAAAATCTACTATCTCTAATTCTCTATCTATATCTTATATATTTAGTCTATATTAAAGTTATTATAGTTTAGTAATTAGAAGAGATTTAGTAAAGAGAAAAATAAGACTATAAGATAATACAATTTATATAAATAATAATTTTATTTTTAGTAAGTTAGTTTAGCTTAGATCTTTTCTACTACTATTCTTAGAGCTTATATATAGATAGTAATATAGTATAAGGCTAGCTTTAGGATATAATTCGTATAAGTAATACTTATTAGAGTAATAGTAGTCTAGAAGGAGAATTTATACTAAGTTTTCATTATTAGCTATCTTTATATAAGTATCCTACTTAAGTAATATAGCTTCTATTCGTTATCTTATTCCTACTCTTACTATACTCTATAGTAAGCCTATTAGTTATAGTAGGGAAGTCCTATTTCGCTAAGAGAGGCTTAGCGAGTACTTATACTACTATTTCTACTAAAATATACTCTTTAGTACTCTTATACTAATATAGAATCCTCCGAATATTCTATTATTAATATACTAGTAGTATAGCGAGCTTCTAGGTATTGTCGTTACTATAGTACTATCTAGGCCTATTAATAAGGCCTTATAGGCGCTTCTTAAGTCCTATTTCGTATAAGGCTATATATCTAAGCGAATTATTAAATAGATAAAGGTTCCTATAACCGTAAGATTAATATATAGGTACTAGTAGAAGTAGCGACTATATAGCGAGTTATATATATAGAATAGCGGTAATACTAAAGGCTAACTATAGAGGCCTCTTTATAAAGAAGAAGAGTAGCTCTATAACTATCTCTATAAGAGACTAGATACCTATTTCTAAGAAATAATCGCTACTCTTTATAATAGGTTTATATAGCTCTATCTAGTCTATTATAGTAGTAAGGGTATTTAGCTAACGCCTATACTATTATTTCGAATATTAAAGAGATAGAATTAGACTAGTAAGTGTATATAGATAAAAGCGAAGGAATATAATCTATTACTAAGGGCTCTATAGATAACTAGATACGCGAATTAGCCGATAGGTAGGCTTGTATTTATTAATAAGACTATCTATAATTAGAAGACTAGTTAGTAGAAGTATATACTATAGATAGTTAGTTCGAGGTATAGCGTATATAGATTATTAGTATATAAAGCGAGAAGTTAAATAGTCTATCTTGCCTATCTTTATAATCTATAGCTACTTACTATATACGTATATAGGCTAGTAAAGAAGAGTACCTATACGTAGTACTAGCTACGAATCTATAGGCGACGACGTTACTAATAGAGCTAAGTCTCTTCTATCCTAAGTCGTAGCCTAATAGCTAAGATAAGCGCCTAGGCGTAAAGGAGTCTAGCTCTAAGATAACTAGCGATTTAGAAAACTATCTAGCTACCTATTAAGCCTAGTATAGCTAGAACTATTATAAGAACTAATACCGAATCGATAGGCTAACCTCCCTAGGAAGGGAATTTATTCTAGGAATAAGGGACTAGAATAGTAATCTAGGACTAATTATCCTAAAGAGGAGGAAGGAATAACTAAAGAGGAGGGTTTAAGGAGTACTAGAAGGAGGAGGAAATATAAAGATCGAAGTACTTAGAATATCCTAAAGCCTATAGCCCTTAGGGGAAGTATAGTCCTAGATTTGTCCCCTAGGCCCTAGCTTCCCTAAGAGTAATATAATATTAGTTCTAAGGGCTAGGTATCTAATACAAACTATCCCTTATACTATATATAAGATAGCCTATAAAGAATACCTAAGTATAGAGGCTAATATAGGAAATCCAATTTCTAGTACTATAGATTATATAACTAGATACTAAGTAAGAGTAGAAATAGTTCTTAGCTTAGTAGAGAGCTAATATAGAAGTTAACTAGAAAATAGGAGGAAGGATAAGGACCTATATCTATAAAGGGAAGAGAAGAAGGAGAGGAAAGGAATAGGAATACTATCCTATTTCCTAAACTAGAGGCCCTCCTATCTAGCTTAACGAGCTATAAGAGAATAAGCTAAAGGATACTAAACTAGAGGAAGTAAATATAATCTAGTTAGGATAATAGAGATATAGGAAACCTCTTAATATTTAAAAGACTAGTATAACTAAGGATAGGGCTTAGTATTCCTAATAATATAAAGGAGAGTAGGAGTTTTAAATACTATACAAAACTAGAAGGGACTTCGAGGAGAATAGGAAGGTAGAGTATAGGGCTTTTTCCCTTCTAAGGAATATATAGAGATAGCTACTTATCCTAAGTTAGAATAGTATAGTAATATAAGAACGTATCTATCTATCTATATACGTATATATACTAAGTATCGATTAATACTAAGCGATTTAGTATCTAGTTAGAAGAACTTAGAAGAGGTCCTATCGTATTTTAAGTAATAAGGATAGTCTATCGATAATCTTTACAATAGATAATACTAGTATTTACTATAGTAGAAGGGTTAAAGAAGTAATACTAGAAGTAGGTTACTATCTCGAGTTTTTTCTACTATACTTACTAGATTTAAATTAGACGTCCTAGTAGGTTAGGTATAATCCGAGAAATTGGATCCGGATTCGGTTTCTTAGTAGGAACTAGACGATTAGTTTAGGTTCGCGTTCTAGGACCTATACTAATTTTGGGTTAGAACCCGGACTTTTTCCGGATTATATAAGTATTACTAAAAAGACTAGCTATACTACCGGCTATATAAAGGAAGCTTTACTTTCGTACTACTTAGTACTCGTCCTATAGTATCTACGTATCGCCTAGGTCGCTATTACTATAGAAACCTTAGGTAGGTTACGTTATAAATTTTAGAGCTATATTGCTAATTCTTATCTTACGAAAACTTCGATATTAATATCCTATAATAACTACGCAAGATAGCTCGTAATAAGTATATAGCTTAACCTACTATCTATAGTAGTACTTAGTAACTATATTAAGGCGACTACGAGCTTAGTAACCGTATCTATAACGAGGATAATAAACCTAATAATCGCGTACTAAGCCTAAAGCGTCGTAAGACAAAAGAGGCGTATTCTATATATAGGAAGACTATAGTAGACGTAAAGCGAGTCTTATAGATATCTAAGACTAAATAAGCCTTAAGAAAGAAGAAAAGAGCTAAGTAAACTATATTTTAATAGTAGCTAGAGAAGTAGAAGGAGAGACCTAAGTAGGATAAAGCTATATTTTAGTAGAAAAGTAAGGCTAAATAAGAAGAGAAGCTATCTAGTCTAAGACTAGTTACTAGTCTTCTTATAATAGAGGAATAGAGGATTAGTACTACTATAGCTAGCTATATAGCCGGCCTTATTAAATTTATTATTAATCGAATACTAATATAATATAGGAAAGAGATTAAGGTAAAGAATAAAGAGGATCTATACGATAAATATATAGTAGTAGATATTTTAACTAGTATAAGCTTAAAAGAGATAGTACTCGACGATTATCTAATAGAATAGTATAATTAGAGTAACTTAGATATAAAAGATATATCTATAGATTCTAAGAACTAGGACTTTATTAATCCGACTTAGCCTCTTATTCTAAGTTATAAAGCTAAGATATAAGAGGTAGCTAAGGAGCTTTACTATCTAAAATTTCTCGATATCGAGTTTCGTATAGTATATATATATTAGTATAAGGCTATTTATTCGATATAGAGAAAGCTATAGGCAATTAAGGAGTTTAAGAAGAATATATAGACTAAGGTCTAGATTAGAAAGCTATTGAAAGTAGTAGGAAATAGTAGAGTTTAGGTATATCCTTTATAGCCGGCTATGTAGCCGGCTATATAGCTAGCTAAAAAGTTAGATCTTACTAACAATTCTATAGAAAGCTTTAAGTTAGAGACGCTTCCCTATACTATATAAAATCTATATTCTCGCTAAGTACGCTATTATTCGAAATATTAATATATAGGACAAAACCTTTCTACTATACTTTAGGAGTACGCCTCGCTTAGATTAGCCTAGCTACTAGCCTAAGAACTATAATCTCCGCCGCTACTACGTTAAGGATATAGTAAGCCTAGGACGTAGTAGAGTAAAAGCTCTCTACTATTACTTCGATATCGAGAGAAAGTAGGTTAAGGAGACGAGTAGGTACTATAAGATACTAGCTAAGCTAGGCTATAAGGGAATATTGAAGCTAACGTACCTCTTAACGATATGTCTTAGTAATTCGAAGAATGGAATATATCTTAGCTTAGGACAAGTAGCTATAGACTATATATATTCTATTTATATAGTATTAAATATGGCTAGAGTATAGTAGAAGAGCAAGGATATAGTTATATAAGATACTAAGTAGATAGGTATAGACTAGCTCGTATAGTAGTTTATATAAATACCGAAATAAAGATTATAAGTATATAACTATATATATCGGAATTTCTATCCTTCTTACTAGCCTAGCTATCTATATTATTAAAATTATGCCTCGTATCTAGCTATCTATAATTTTATATTATAGTTCGGACGTTTTTAACTTTCTTTCTTACTTTAATAGTAATCTATCCGACTATTAAAGCTCCTTAGGACTCTCGGTCGTTAATACCTAAGTTACTATTTTCCTATATCTATAAGCTACTATGCCTCTAAATACTAACCTCCTTAATATTCCTACTATCCTAAATACTCGTTTATTACTAAGTCTACGAATAACAAGGTTACAATCTCGCTCTAGATAGTTATTAGGAGTATAGACTAGATCTTAAGAACGATAAGGAAATAATAGAGCTTTAAGTCTATCTATTCAAAGTCCTCTATAAAGACGAAACAATTCCTTACTATCGACTATACGAATAAGAAGTAGTCTAGTAGGGGCTTAGTCCTTTAGTAGAGATAGTTATAATTTCTATTAATCGTCGATATTAATAGCTCGACGAAATCTCTTCTCTTCTAAGAATACTTAATTAAGGGCCCTATTAGTTATTAATCTAGCGATCTTCGATAAATAGGATAATATTTATATCTAGAAGAAGGAATATTACGAGCCTTTTTATTAATAGGTCTAAGAGACCTAGTAGAATATAGTAAAAAGCTCTAGTTATTCCTTACTTTAGAGGCTATAGAATATCTAGAAGTTTCTAGTTAATTAGGGAAGTAAGAGTAGAAATAGTTTCATCTAGAAGTATTTAATTAAAGGAGCTATATATAGGATAGTTACTATACTCGATAGGCTTAAGGGCTAGCTAGTAGTAATATACAAGTTCTATAGGCTAGTTATAAAGTATCTATTAATTAGGGATAGTAGTACTACTACTATGAAGTATTTAAAGACTTAAAAGTATCGTTTCGTATAGGGGAATCGATAGGACGAGGTAAATACTAAATTTTGTACTAAGGTAGGAGTACTCCCCTATAGCTAGCTATATAGCTAGCTATATACTAGCTCTTAGGATATAATAAATAAGTCTAATAATATTATAGTAAGAAAAGAAGGATACGTATATAGTAGTAAATTCTTGCATTACTATACTATTCTAACTACTAGGCAAGTAGCTATCCCTATCTATTCTTAAAGGTAAAAGCCCTTAGTATATAGCCTCTAGTATAAAACCCTTTACCTCCTTCCTACTATGTAGGATTCTATTCCTACCTTTTGTGTTTGTTTAGGCTATAGGACATAGAGAGGATCTCTGTAGCTTCTTCCTCTTACTAGGCTCCTATTTACTTCCTATCTTCCTCCTCCTCCTCCTTCTCTAGTTCTTCCTTTATAAGGGAGAACTATTCTAGGAGACCCTCCTTAATTATCTACCTTATTACTTTATTTAGGCCTCTCCTAGTCTAGGTAATCTCCTACTATAATAACCCTATCCTTTAGATAAGTTAGTTCCTTATTCTTTGTCTCTCTAGATAGAAGAGTATAATATACTTCGGTATCTAGGCCCTATATCTATATATATACTCTAGTATCTTGTCTAGAACCCTCTTCTTTATTAGTATAAGGACCTCGATAAGGTAAGGTCTCTTACTAAGCCCTAAGTGTACTAAGTAGTATATACTAGGGACGTATACCGAACGTACGTAACTCGTAAAGCCTTTTTAACCTAGCGCGCTATACAATCCTTTTAGGAGGCACTTGTTAGTTCCACTACCTACTAAGTTATTAGTTAGGCGGATGTTCTATACGTTACTATATACCTAGCCCCTAATAGTTCTAACTTCTAATAAGTCTATCCCTATAGCGGCCTATAGAATACTATACGATAAGTATAAGCGAACCGACTACGTTAGCCTTTAGGTAGTAATACTATAGCGCCTATAGACGACGATCGCCCCTAGGGGAATAAAGAACGTTAGACGACCTTTAGCGAGTAGTAGGCTACGTTAAACGAGCGAATCGCGTACTCGAGAGCTAAGTAGAAGCTACTTAAATAAGAAGTCTAAGCCTAGGAGCTAGAGCGTAAAAATACTAGGCTACGTATATAGCGCGACGTAGGATTAGCGCTAGCGGGTACTTAGTATAGTATAAGCGTCGAGTAGTCTAATCGCTAAGTATCGCTAGAGTCCGACTAGAATACTAGTAATTCTAAGGATAGGTCTATAGAGAGTATCTATAGGACCCTATCCTCTCGGCTTAGTCTTAGTATTACACTATCGCGAGGATATAGTAGGGCGCCTATACTAAGTATAATAGACGCGATTAAGGATATTACGATAGGCAAGCCTAGACTAAAAGAGCTAAAACCCTTTAGGGATAATACTATTAAAGAGGTAAGGAGGTTCTTAAGGGAACTAGCCTTAATCTTTGCTTTATTAGGAAATACGTATCGTACTAACTATAGCAAGACGCTATATAGGATTATATACCTTTATAAGGACCTCGATAAGGTAAGGTCTCTTACTAAGCCCTAAGTATACTAAGTAGCGCGCGCTAGGGGCGTACGCTAGACGTACGTAACCCGTATAGCCTTTTTAACCTAGCGCTCTACGCAATCCTTTTAGGAGGCACTTGTTAGTTCTACTACCTACTATATTATCGATTAGGCGGATATTCTATACGTTGCTATATACCTAGCCCCTAATAGTTCTAATAAGTCTATCCTCGTAGCGGCCTATAGAATACTATACGATAAGCGTAAGCGAGCCGACTACGTTAGGTAGTAATACTATAGCGCCTACGGACGACGATCGCCCCTAGGGGGATAAAGAACGTTAGACGACCTTTAGCGAGCGGTAGGCTACGTTAAACGAGCGAATCGCGCGCTCGAAAGCCGAGTAGAAGTTACTTAAATAAGAAGTCTAAGCCTAGGAGCTAGAGCGTAAAAATACTAGGCTACGTATATAGCGCGACGTAGAATTAGCGCTAGCGGATACTAGGCGTAGTATAAGCGTCGAGCGGTCTAATCGCTAAGTATCGCTAGAGTCCGACTAGGATACCGGTAATTCTAAGGATAGGTCTATAGAGAGTATCTATAGGACCCTATCCTCTCGGCTTAGTCTTAGTATTATACTATTGCAAAGATATAGCAAGGCGCCTACGCTAAGCGTAGTAAGTATAGGTATAGATATTACGATAGGTAAGCCTAGACTAAAGGAGCTAAAACCCTTTAGGGATAATACTATTAAAGAGGCAAGGAGGTTCCTAAGGGAACTAGCCTTAATCTTTGCTTTATTAGGAAATATATATCGTACTAACTATAGCAAGACGCTATATAGGGTTATGTACCTCGTAGGCGATGTATATAAGAAGTAGTATAACAACTACGATCTCGAAGACCTAGGTACTTATACCTATAAAGACTTTAAGGATTTCTACGTTAACTACATAGGAGATCCTATAAATCGCATACTAGACGTAACCTTCGAATATAAGGTAGCGCGTTAGCGAGAGAACTAGACGGTTTAGAACTTTGCCCTCGAACTCGTAGTACTAGAGGATTAGCTAAGCGACTATACCGAGGCGTAGCGTATACGCTACCTACTCGTAAAGTTATAGCCTACGCTACGTAGTACTATCGTTAAGTACTATACTATTCTAGAGCTAAGGTAGGAACTAGTATAGCTCGTAGCTCGTATCGAGACGCTAGATAGACTATCTAGTAAGAAACGAGAGTAGGATAACGAGGACTATAGCGGTTTAAAGAAGAAGCGCCGCCTTAATAACTANNNNTACGCTACCTACTCGCAAAGTTATAGCCTACGCTACGTAGTACTATCGTTAAGTACTATACTATTCTAGAGCTAAGGTAGGAACTAGTATAGCTCGCGGCTCGTATCGAGACGCTAGATAGACTATCTAGTAAGAAACGAGAGCGGGATAACGAGGACTATAGTAGTTCAAAGAAGAAGCGCCGCCTTAATAACTATAGTAGTAGTAAGGAGTAGGGTAGACGCGATAAGAAAGTAGGCGAGAAGCCTACGCGGACTAAAGACTCGAAGCCTAGTCGAGACCTATCTTTAGTTAAATACTATAGATATAAGAGGAAGGGCTATTATAAGCCCGACTATCCTAATAAGTACCTATAGAAGGATAGCGACTCGTAGGCTATGCGTAAGGTCGAGGTAGCCGATAAGGGAAAAGGTAAAGCGTCTACCAAGAGTTAAGGGTAAATGCTATAGCCAATTCTAGTAGCTCTATAGTATATATACCGTCGTAACGTGTACGCGGCGTAATAGTAACGTAGGGTAGAGACGTACGCGTCGAATGCCTACTAGATAATGCGATAGACATTAATGTTGTCTTACGCGAGTTTGTCCTCTAATACTAACCTTAGTAGATTGCTAACGCTACCCTACCTAGTACCGATAGCTTCTAGGGGGAATACGGGTACTATTACGGAGCGCATACGTTAAGCCTACGTATTGTAGACTCGTCGGGTTAGGAACGCGTAACTACTAGTACCTTTTACGCCTTCGAAATACCTAACCTAGATCTCATACTAGGTAGGCCTTAGCGGAGGGACTAGCGGGTAATCGTAGATAGCGCAACGGATACGTAGACCTATAGTACTAGTAGCGAGGTAAGACCTATCGTAGTAAGCGAGCCATAGTAGTTCTTCTAAGAAATACGTAACGCGATATACGTATATGTAGTAAGTATACGTAACGCTAGCGTAGCGGCTAATAACCCTAATCTACTAGAGGAGTTTAAGGACTTTGTAGATGTCTTTACTATAATACCGGAGGCTCGACGCTAGCTATACGCCGACGTAGAG
>LFZO01000191.1:0-59417 GCA_001578225.1 Pseudocercospora musae | reverse complement strand
CCTAGGCTAGTCTTAGCGATAAATAGGACATCCTATCGCTAGTAGATTAGAGCCTATAATACTCGAACTTGTATATCTAGTAGCTTTCGCTCTAGCTACTATAGAGACTAGTCGTATAGTCTATTAAGTATCTACCTTATCCTAGACTCGATTATAGGATATTGTAAGTATATAAGGTCTATATTGTCTACTATATATACTATAGCGCGAATCGACTCTAGACTATATAAGTAGATATATTCGATTATATACTCGATAATATTATAAATTCCTCCTAGTTTAGATATTCGCTATTATAGATACTACTAGGTAGGTACCTTAGGTAGGTAGAAGTACCTTAGTAGATATAGACTTTAGAGATAGACTTTAATAATATATAATACTTTTCTCTAATAATTAATACTATAACAAAATAGTAGTACTACTACTATAACTAGCCTTTAGTACTAACCGTCTATATACGGACTATCTAGATACTTAGCGCCCGCTAATCCGCTAATATATAGCCCTCCTATATCGCGGAACTATACCTAACTAACCCTACCTAATCTTCCGTACTATACGAAACTACTATAAATCGGCGTACGTACGCGTATAATAGCTACTTAGTAGTAAACTATAGATCTACGAGTACTAGCCTCGCCGTAAGCTTACTATATCCCGCTACCTATAGTACCTATATCGCCTTTATTTATACCCTTATTCGCTAAGGGAAGCGACCCCTAGATTTGCGAGTAGTTACGTTACTTATAGGTAGTTACGAATACGACCTATAGTACCTCCCTTATTTCTCTTACTAAAACAAAGGCCTTTACGCGTATAGAAAGACCTTAAATTAGTTAATAGTTACGCCCCTAGAGTCTATATAGCACTACTAGAAATTAAGCTTACTATAGCCGCTTTTAAAGACTATAAATTCCCCGAAGATTAAGAGGAACGTAATTACCTAGTATCTAACGCTTATAACCTCCTTACCTTCTTAAATCTTCGTAAGTACCCTACGAAACTTTTCCTAGGAGACCTTAAGTACCGTATTATCGCTATTACCTAGTAGTAGGACGAGCTAGTTACTAAAGCTCCCTCGCGTAGATTAAGATCGGTATTAAGAAGTACTAAGTCTACCGATAACGAAGACTAAGAAGAGTAGATACCGAAGCCTCTAACTCGCTCGAAGGTTATAAGTACCTAGGTTTCTATACCTAACCTAGCCCGTCTTACTACGTAGAGAGTAGACTAGTTAACCTAAGATTAGATCTAAAGTAAGTACTTCGCTCGCTAGCTAGAGTAATACTATAAGTCTACTATAGAGGAGTTAACTATAGATAGTAATTAGCGTAGTCGAAGGAAGTATTAAGTTCCTCCTAAGCCTACTTAGAAGGCTCGCGATCCTTTAGTTATAATAGAGAATATCCTAGTCGTAACTAGTAGTAGTAGACCTAAGTTTACGATTAATCTACTATATAGTTTCGATAACTTCGAGTCTTATCGTAAGCCTACTATCCGAGACCTAAGTACTAAAAAGCCGCTAATAGTAATCTCCCTATCGAGCTACTACGCTAGTAGCTCCCTATCCTTAGAAAAAGGAGATTAAGCTACTAAGATATTATAGTACCCGTTAGCTACTAATAGCCTAAAGGGACGTAAGACTAGCTTAACTAATCTAAAAGCGTAGCTAACCGAGTAGATAGCCAAAGAACGCGAAGCGATATAGGCTAGTATACGAGAAATATAAGAGTCTATAGAAGATAAGATTCGTAAGGTATACGAAGATAGTAGGAAAGAAGCTATAAAGGCTAGAAGTAAGGATATAGCTAGACTAGCTCTATCTACTACTAGACTAGTCCTATCTATATCTAATAACCTATATAAGATTAATACTTCCTAAATTAACTACCTACTACTTAACGGCCTACGCCCTATAGTAGCGAGCTAGAATATATAGACTAACCCTACGTCTATCGGTTAGTCTATACTATAAGGATTAGGTAATAATACTACTACTAACGCCGGTAATACTACGGTAGTAGTAGATACGAGAATCGATAAGCTAGAGAGGGTAATCCTCTAGCTTACCTTAGTCGTAAAAGATAAGATAGTTTAAAATAACGATAACGGGAACGTTACTAAACCTAGGGTTATACCGCAAGTTCGATAGTATACGATAGCTAGATAGTAGGAAGTAATAGGTTAGTAATAGATATATAAAAGAGGAGCTTAGGATAGACTATAGATAAATAGTTTATATAATTATAGTTAGTCTACTCGTCGAAATACTACGTTTAGATAGTAGCCCGATCCTTATATACTATAGGGTAGGGTAGGTAGGTCTAAGTACCTACCGTACCTAATAGGTAACGAGAACTTAGCCCTAAACCTAAGATATATAAACCCTTAGGGAAACGGGTAGATAGACCTAGGGTTTCCTACCGATTATAGCTATAGTCCTCTACGAGATAGCTTCCTATAAGATAATCCTCTATTAGAGTACTCCGCGGACTCTAGTTCTTAGAAGTTTAAGCCTAAGTTAATTAGATACTTTAATAAGGACTTCGTAGATAGTAGAGATAGTAGGGATTCGGATCCTATAGTATATAAGGGTAATACTACTTATTATCGCAATATTTTCGCCTTTATTATCCGACTCGATATAGCTATCTAAGCCGGAGAATACTTAGCTCTAACCCTACGTCTATTACTCTATCGTTACCTCTAAGGATCTACCTTATAATAGTATATATACGCCCTTACTAATACTTACCGCTCCGCTCTTTAGGAAGGCCCGGATATCGAAAACTAGAAGGTAGCCTTAACCGAATAATTCCGATTAGATCCGTTAATCGCCGCTCGTAAGTTAGAAATAGAACGATATTGTATTAAGGAAGTCGCGGCGCGTCGCTCCGTTAGCTCTTATATTATTAATATTATATAGCTCGCTTAATAATTAGATACCGAATCGCTTACTAGTTAGATTAATCTAGTATATCGGAAAGTCGTATCTAAACTCTATAACGACCTCGATATACCTACTACTAGCTAGACGTACTAGATCCTAATCGATACGATATAGGCTTATTATATTACGTAGATTAAGCTATATCCTCTAGATAGTAGAACTACCGATTTCTATAACGATAAGTCTAACTTTAATAGACGTAATAGACTAGTAGGAGGTAGGTTACTAGAGCTAGGATTTTCCCCTAGACCTAATAATAATACTAGATACGCGCCTTTCTACTATAGTAATAACCCCTTTAATAACTTTCGATAGCGCCCTAACTAATAGTAGCGATCGTAACCTAGGGCCTAGAACTATAGGAATTAACCCTAGGCCTATAGTAACTAGCGCGCCGGAAGCGTAAACGAGAGAATAGTAGATACGCGTAGTCTCCTATAATATCCGAATCCTTAGAGACCTTCGATAAGGAACGTAGGAAGTATAGGAAATACTATCCCTATAAATTATAGAAGAATAGATAAGCCTAGTTTCTTCTATAAGTCTACGATAGACTTAGGATATAAGGAGGATATTCTAGAAGACGGTAGAGGCGTAGACGGATAGTATAATACTAAGGGTAATAATCGAGAGTAGCGGAATAAGATAAATAATAAAGCCGAGGATATAGCGGAAGCTTTCCCTTCTAGTAATCCCTTCTCGGAGCCGGTTAATTATGTCTAGTAGTAAGGCTATAGACCTAAGGTTAGTGCCTAATCTACGTAATAGCCTCGCCTAAAGAACCGTTAAAATAGATACCTAACTCGCTATAATATATATAGTAAGATCTTTTAGTCTAGTAACGAGTTTTTCTAAAACTACCTCGATTAGGCTTATTCTAAGGATAATAAAGGTAAGTATATAAACTCTCTACTCGAGCTAGTAGAGGGAAACGCCTAGAGCCGGAAGTAAATCTAGTTACTTCTAGCTTAACCTTATATCTAGCTAAAATACTAGAATACTAGACGATATTAGATACCTTCGATCGCTTAAAGTTACTAGGATACTTACTACTAGACGAGTAGCCTTAAACTCTAAGCCTATCTACTACTACTTCGGAATCTCTAAAGGGCGATTTAATATCTCTAACTAATATATTATATATACCTCCGAAAGTATCCTTAAATAATCCTACTATATTAGTTACTATAGTACCGTACGTCTATCTAGTATAAGGAATAGCGACTATATTTTCTAAGATACTACCGAATATACTAGTTATAACGGAACTATAGATCTCTCTAGCTTAGCCCGTTATACTAAAATCTTCTACTCCTCTCTAGTAGTAGCTAGTTATACTATTAGAGAGAATAGTAGGATTAATAGAACTATTAACTCTAAGTAATACCGATATAGTATCTCTTAAGGTAGGGTATCTAGTAAGCGATCGCACTAGTAACTCGGCGCTACTAGGAAAGAAGAGAGACCGTAATATCGATAGCCTAGAACTCTAGGTCTATAGTATTCGAGAGGAGCTATATACTCCTTCTATATATATAGTAGACTTAAGGTTACCTATTATATAGAGTACGGCTCGTCTCCCGCTAGGCGATCTAGCTTATACCTTTAGATATTTTAATATTATCGAAGCTAACTACGCCCTTACTCCGGATAGAGAATTTAAACGTATTTATCTTAATATAGGTAATAAAGTATTAATAATAGACTAAGGATAGCTACTCTAGTAACTAGGATAAGACGATATTTAATACTTACTAGAACTACTTAACTTCTATAGTTTAGCTAGTAATACTTAGTACGAGAAATAGATTAATTTACCGATATACTTTCTTATCTTTATATATAAATCCTACGAGCCTACTCTAGCCTATCTTAAATAGCCGATACGAGTAATACCGAATCTCCTATATAATATACTCCTAGGTATAGATATTATAATACCTACTAGGTTCTATATATACGCTAGAGTAGGCTATATTACAATAACCGAAGATAACTATATCCTAATACTAATCGCGTTATTCCTAAAGATAGATCGTATCCTACGTAGTATCGTTAAGGTAGTTAGTACCGTTAGGATACTACCTCGCTCCGCGATAATAGTACTAGTAGAAGTAAAAAATCGTAAACGTCTATATATAATAGATATAGACTTTTAGTTTATCCTAGATACTATAGTCCTTATATCGAATAAGGCTACGATATACGGATATATCGCTAACGCTAAGATACTAGTAGTATAAGTACGTAATCTTAGTAATAGCTAATAGCTTACTATTCCTTATAGCTAATAGTTAGGAGAGATATAGTAGCTCTAAATCGATAAGGTATATTAGATCGATAAGTTTAACGTAAACCTCGTATCTATAGAGGCTAAGCTAAGTAAGATTCCTCTAACTATATATCTATAGAAGGAGGAAGCGATATTTAGGGAATTAAAACGAGTATCCTATCTACTAGTAGAGATAGAGACCGCCGAAGCTCCTTCGACTAATAACGATCCTATAGAAGATTTAATAGACCTAGAGCTATAGCCCGAAAGCTCTAAGATTACTATCGATATTAGCGCTCCTAGTATTAAAACCTCTATAGGAGTAATAATTTACGTAGATAATCCCGACTCGTCTATAGCCCTTAAATTCAAGTCTATTATAGAACGGATCCTAGATCTCTAGAGGGATAGAGATATAACTATCGACCTCTCTAAGGAGGATTAGCTAGAGCTCCCGCTTGAATCCGGCTAGGAAAATAAAAAATTTAGTAGTAAAGTTTATCGAATATCGGATACCGATAACGCCGAAGTTAATAAGTAGTTCGATAAGCTATATAGCTAAGATAAAATAGCCTATAGTAGGAAGTCCTTACTACTATCTTAGCTAGTATTTATAGTTTAGAGAACCTTATTCTACTAGAATAGAGAAGCCTACTATAAGCCTTACGTCGTAATCGATATTAGAGGATTAAATAGTATCTTATAGAAGGATATCTATCCTCTACTATTATAAGACGATATTATCGCTAAGCTAAGAGGCTATAAGTATATTACCGTAATAGATATAAGGTCTATATTCTACTAATTCGTAGTCGTAGTTAAGGACTAATAGAAGTTTATAGTTAATACTACTCGTAGGTAGGAGTACCTTAAAGTCGCCGCTATAGGATATTATAATAGCGTTTAATATATATAAAGAATCCTCGACTATATACTCTATAAGTTTAGAGATAGTATAAGTAGCTATATCGATAATATCGTACTCGGCTTAATAGACCTAGAGTCCTACTATAATCTTCTCCTATAAATATTTAAGAAGTTAGACTATATATAGTTTAGCCTCGAGCCCGATAAGGCCTTTATAGGATTTATCTCTATTAATATCCTAGATAGAGTTATCGATAGTAAAGGTTTCGCGACTTAAGTAGACCGATTAGCTATATTAAGAGAGCTCTAGAGGCCCGAGAATACCGAATAGCTTAAATAGTACCTCGGCTTAGTCGGATACCTTAGATCTACTATTCCGTACTTCGGTAAGATTACTCTTCCCCTTTAAGAGGCTAAAGTAATCGTAGTTAAGGAAAATAACGCTATATAGATTAAAGATAGAAAACGGCGTATATAAATACGTAAAGCTAGGCTCTACTAGACCTTAGATATAATTCTTATATAGGAAACTATATAGGCGCTATAGAATTAACCTAGCTAAGGTTTTCTCTAGTACTTTAACCCTATATCTATCTTCTATATTAACGTCGATACTTCGAAGGAATTCGGTATTAGTATTATATATTACTAAGTCGAGGGAGAACTAGAACTAGAATATAAAGAGCCTAAGCCTATTATCTATAAGGATAATATAGTCTCCGATTTCGTCGATAGTATAACTTAGCTAAGATAGTCTAAGTAATTCCTATATAATAGACTTAAGGTCGTAGGATTCGCGAGCTATATACTATCTAGAGTAGAGTCGCGATATTAGCCTATAGAGCTCGAGCTTTTCGGCGTTATATAGATAATTAAGAGGGCGTTATATATAGTAGATATAGCGTCTAAGACTATTATAGTTACTAACTATAGCGCTATTACCGCTATTACGAAGAAAATCTAGATTATAACGACTATTTCTACTACTAACTTAAACCGTCGTATAATCTAAGCTACTATCTATATCTTCTAATTTCCCGACTTAGAGATTATCTATAGGCTAAAAAGGAACTATATCGCGCTAGACGCTCTCTTATAACTTAAGAAAGCTCTATTCCTAAAGAGGAACGATATTAATACTAATAGGCTAGATAAGATTCCTACGATATACGTAACGGTACTATACCTTACGTCTATCTATAGCGAAGACGATACGGTAGTAGTAAGGAACGCTAGGTCTATCGGTAGAGGTCGCCCGGATTTAATAATAGTCGTTTCTAGTATACTAACGCTAGAAATCGACTACTTTAGCTCTAATTATAGCGAATATTTTTTTAGTATAAGCGATAGACGCGAGTTCCTAGCCTATAATAAGATTCCTACCTTCTTTAATAGCCTCTAAGCCTTATCCTCGCTCTATATAGAAATAGTAATCTCTCTATCTAATAAATTTAAGAATAGACTATATAAAGTATACTAAGATAATCGCCTATAGTATAGATTACTCTAAGTCTTTAAGTCTATCGAGTAGGTATATATCGAAGAATAAGAAGCCTAACCTAAGAAGATCTCTAATTATTAGGCTAGATAGAAACGCTAATACTAATAAAAACGTAATAAACGCTATAGAGCGGCCCTCTCGGCGTAGGTAAACTAGCCTTCTAAGACTACTCCTAACGACGATAGAGTTAGACCCTAAGTCGACTAAAGTAAGGAGGTCCTAAGATATTTATCGAAACCTAATTCCCTACGATCCTCTAAGGATATCCCTTTACATAAGCTTTAGTATACCCTTAATAGGCCTAAAGACTACTCGATAGACCTAAGGTTACTAGAAGGTATTCGCTTTTTCTAGGAAGATAGACTTATTTATTATATCGACCTAGCGTTACTTTACTCTCGCCTCTATATTCCTATAAGTCTTATAGGAGAGATATTTGAAATAGTATACGATCTTAGGTATTATATAGGCTTCTATTATACTCTTAATCGCGTAAATACTAGTTTTTATATCCGCTATTACTATCGCTACCTTAAGTAATATATCGACTAGTATTCTAGCTATAATAATAATCGCTCTACTAGGTATAAGCCTTATAGATAGCTTAATCCGATAGATCTAAAGTATCGGCTTCCTATAGATATATAAACGGTAGACTAGATTATTAGTCTTCCTCTAACTAATAAAGGGTTCGATATCCTCTTTATAGTTACCTATAAGAAGTCTAAGCGAGTTATACTACTTCTAGGTAAATACTAGTAGATAGCTAAGATTTAGGTAGCCTAATATCTTATAGCTATTTAGGAAAGATTCTAGCGTATAGCTAGAGTCTTTATCTACGATCGTAATTCTAAATAGCTCTCGAAATTCTTTACTAGAATTATAATACTTCTTAGAGCCTTAATCCTTACGTCTACCGTATACTACCTATAGACCGATAGGTAGTCTAAGCGTACGAACTAAACTATAGAAATCGCTATCCGGTACTTTATTATATTAAATCCTAATACCTAATAGATAGACGTCCTCCTATCCTTAATATCCTATCTCGGTAGTATTAAGAATATAAGTACTAGAATTTTACTAGACTAAATACTATTTAGATTCGATCTTAATATCGATACCTTTATCGGTCTTAGAGAGCTTTAGCTATAGTAGTTCGATATATTATAATAATAGTTTCGCGATATAGCGGAAGAGTCTTTAGTATTCGTAGTAGTAGATATAAAGTACCGCTATAATTCTAAGTACTAGCGAGTCTTGTTTAAGCTAAGAGACTATATAATACTTAGATTATATTACGGATATCGTATCTATAGTTAGAGTTATCGTAAGTATAGTTACTAAGCTATAGGGCTCTTTAAGATTAAGAGGAGAGTAGGTAAATTAGTATACGAATTAGACCTTCCGAGCTCTATTAAATTCTATCTAGTCGTATTAGTAGCGTAGCTAGAACCTATACCGAACCCTATAAAGGATCCCTTCGTATATATATATCCCTAAATCCCTATACTAATAGATCTATAGACTAAGTAGCTATCTATAATACTAGAGCGTATCCTAAATAAGCGACTCTCGTAAGGCAAAATTAAATACCTAGTAAAATAGCGTAACGAATAACTAATTATAAATAAATAGGTATAAGAAGACGAGCTCTATAATAGTAATAGCTATCTAATAGAGTAATTCGAGAATTCCTAGTTTATAGATAGGTAGATCTACTAAATAAGGCTATCTATCTAATACTATATACTATAGCTTACCTTACCTCTAATTATCGATAAGGAAGACGATACCTCTATATACGACGAGTATCCCTAATCGGAGCTAACGAGACGCTAGCCCCTACGAAGTAATTACTATCTAAATTATATAGAAGCGAGTAATTCGGAGATAGATAACTCTACGTCTACCGCTAGAGTCCCTACGTATAAGTATACTACTAATAGGGAAGCTAGGACGGAGTAGTCTAATAGAGATATATTTAAGAGTAGATAAAGACTAAATAGGAGTAATCTATTTAGGTAGCCGAAGTCCGTTCGCCTTTCCGTATATCTATAGTAGATCTAGTAGGATCTACCCTAGAATCGGTCTCTAACCCTAGATCTATTATAGACCTCTATACTTGTCTTAGTAGAGGAGGTACGCTAACTAAGAACGAGAGCCTTAGTCCCTATAGTATTATACTTAAGTAAGGAAGATATATAACGATAGCGAGATACTCTCGCTCTACTAAATACTTAAGTAGATATATATCGAAAGATCCTCCTAGATACCTCGCTATCCTACCTTTTTACTATCCTATAGTTCCCTCTTATTACTTAGAATCGCTATCTAGATAACTACCCTTAGGTTTTCCCTCTAGTAGGGGATACCTAGCTAGGAATAGAAAATCCTTAATAGATAGAGTTACTACTAATAGACTTATAGTTATTTCCTCCTCTATCGCTATATACGATCTAATCTATAGCCCGCTATTACTTCTAAGGTTATCCTACGTAGTAGATCCTACTATATATTTCGTATTACTTTACTAATACGAAATAGAGTTTATGCCTAAACTAGTTACCTATAGAAGCTTAGACTATACGTAAGTTAAAAGCTTACTTTTAACTCTATTTACGATACTTATAATAATAATATTAACAATTACTAACTATTACTATACCTATACTAACTATCGCTCTATAATATACTACTAACTATGACTACTAGTACTAGAAGTTACTTAGTACTATCTTAGCCTATATTATCTCCGAGATAGACGATAATATACTATCTAAGCTTACTGCTAACGCGTACGCCTATACTACTACGCGTACTAATACCGAGGCTATATAAATCGCTACTACGTCTCTAGTTATATTAATAGATACGGAGCCCTAGCTAGTAACTTAGCTACTACTATTAGCTATAGCCTTAGACCCTAAGTCTACTAAAAAAGAGCGTACCGAAGTCTAGTCTACTAAGAAGGGACCTATCAAAGCCCCGAATATCGCGTCTATAGAGAAAAAGCTTACTATAGTACTAACCGCTAAGTCTACTACCTCTACGGAGGAAGAACTTACTATAGCCCTAAATACTAAGTCTATCGATAAAGAGATTATCGATAGTACGGATAGGAATAAGGATAATAAGGAAGACGAGCGCGATAATAGGAATATTCCGATAGATAAGGAGGAGTCTACTAATAATAAAATTATTAGAATCCCTTCCCTAGCTAAGGACGCCTTAATCCGCATCGTCTACCTAGATATAAAGCCGACCTTCTTAGATATATTTAAATATATCGATTATAGCTATCTCTCTCTTAAGAGTAACGCTATAGTAGATCTAGTATAGAGCGCCTAAAAATCGCTTAATAACCTTATTTCCCGGGAGTAGGAGATCCTTATAGACATTATAAAGGCCCGACTTCCTAAAGTATCGTTAGTTCCCTATACGCCTAAGGACGTTAAATACGACGAGCGCCTTATAGCTTTTAGTATATATCGTAGAGAGTATACCCTAATACCTTAGGCCTACGACTTAATAGGTAGCCTCTAAACCTATCTATACTATATCTATACGAAGGGCTATAATACTAGCGCTATCCTATTCTTCTAAGAATACGACTAATATAGGCGCGAGCTCCTTAAGGTCGCTAAGTAGAAGCTAATCGCCTATAAAGCCTAAGCTACTTATAATTAAGTCTTCTATAAGAAGGCTAAGGAAGAGCGGGAAGCTAAGGTAGAGAAGACTAAATCTATCCCTTAGAGAATCCTAATCGAGGGAAATAAGCGTAAAGCCTAAGCGGTAGCTATATAGAAGGATAAAGCCGAACGTATCTAGAAGTACGCTAAATTTATAATTAAGAGTAATAAGAAGAGCGAACCCGATACCTATAAGTAGTACGGGTAACCTAACTATACCGACTTTATAGACGATAATAATTTCGACTATAATCCTAACTAGAAGCTATCGAAGGATATAGAGGAAAAGACGATAGGTACTTATATCGCTATACGTATCGATAATCTCGTATATATTATCCCTAGTTAGCTCCGTTAGAATCTAATTAGACTAGCGCTACGATATTTCGACCTAAGCAAATACTCTAAGTCCCTTATCGATCTATAGAATAAGTATAGGTTAGTAAAGTATACTAATAGATCCTTCGTTCCTCTAGATAAGTAGCCGAGAGCGATACTTAAGAGTATAGAGGAACTATATCTACTAAAATAGATAAAGAAGGGAGATATAACTCCTATAAACGCGAGTTACGGCGTAGATACCCGCTCTCTAGAATAGGCTATAGCGAGATAGAAGCTTATAGACGAAGTTAATACCGGCCTTTTAGCTCTAATAAGTCTATTCTATATAGATTTACGCTCCCTTCCTCCTTCGATATATCTAAATATCGAGTACCTAAGTACTAGAGAGATCCTACCTACTCTAAGCTATTAGTAGAATTATACGACGGCGATTTAGGAGAGGTAGGAATCGCTTACGTTACCCTAACTTACTAGTTAACTAAGGGTCGTATATATCTTACTTATTCTACTAATCTAAACCTTAGCCTCCTCGAACTCTTCTAGGACGGCTTTTAAGTTCTAATAGTAGCTCTAGACCTATCTAGGCGAATTATACGGGACCTTATATCTATAGTATAACTCGCTAGACGCGACATTCCCGTTTCCGATACTATAGCTATCCCTTAATATCTACTTAAGCGATAGAGAGCTACCTATATCTAAATAATCTAGGAATTAAGCTACGATATTATATAGGTATCTAACTATAGTATTATTAAAGAAGATATAAAGTATATAATCTCTAACTATATTTACTAGCTAGGGTAATTCCCGCCCGCTCCTCGATAATTACTAATAGATATAATACTTACGCTCGTACTAGTAGCTAAAGGATTAGTCTTCTTCGATATTTCCCTATAGTACTATAAAGTCTATACTTAATTAACTACTAGCGAAGGCTACGAGGTTCTAGATACGCTAGTCTAGAAGCTATATAAAGATAAGTATAAGGAAATAGAGAAGCGAGTCGATATCGAAACGATAGGGTACGTTAACGATATAAAGAAGAAGAAGGCTAAGGATAATAAGAAAGGGATACTAAAAGCTACTATACTAAAAGCTACTATACTAAAAGCTACCGTACTAAAAGCTACTATACTAAAAGCTACTATACTAAAAGCCGCTATACTAAAAGCTACTATACTAAAAGCTACTATACTAAAAGCCGCTATATCTAAAGCTACTATATCGAAGACTACCGTACTAAGAGTTACTACGCTAGATACTCGTAAGGCGACTAAATATACGTCTACCGGCGACGATAATCTAGTACTAAAGAAAGCTTCTAAAAAGATTTCTAAGAAAGCTATTAGGGAAGCGGTAGCTAAGTCTAATAAGGACATCTCCGATAGAGAGGTCGCTAGAGCTTAGAAAAGGACTTAGGTACGACTATATCGTAACCGTAGGTCTACCGATACTAATAAGCCTATACCCTAATTCTACTACCTAGGCGAAGGTCCGCTAGACCTCTTTATAAACCTAGCCTACCGCTACGTAGGACGGATAGGTTTCGATAGCTTATATAGAACCTATACTAAGCTCCTCGAGAATAATATAAAGATTACCGGTAAATACCTCTCGCCCCGAGATATACTAGATTTAATAAGAAGAGTATTAGTACTAATAGAGTTAGTAGTAGACGTAGGGTACGTTATTATTATATTATACTCTAAGGTAGCTATAGTAACGTACCTAAATTAGCTAAACGATATCGACTTAGAGTATAACCTTCCGTAAATCCTCTATAATCGTATTCGTACCTTATATTAGCTAGTTACCGAGGACTATATCGTATTTATATAATACTATAGTACTATACCTAGCGAGAACTTTTTCGTATAATAGATAAGTAAGGACGTAGACTATAATACTAATATCCTTATACCTTAGGCCGACTAGTATCTCGATATCCTTATAGTAGCTATAGTAAACGCTATACGTACTAACCTCCGACTTCTATACGCTATATCTAATCTTATATACTTAGCCGTATCCTTTATAACGAAGATAGTAGTCTTACGCCGATAGATACTAGTCGCCGACCTATATAAAGCGAGCTTTCTAGACGCTCCCTAGTAGGATATTCGTTACTTTAAGGATAATATATAGGCCTACTAGCTTCTTAAGTATCTTAGTAGAGAACTAGCTATAATAGCGCCTACTTAGAAATTTATAGTAGTCGAGGAAGTCTACGCGAAAGTAGACTTTAGTTCCTTTAGGTAACCCGCGATATCTAATAATAACTACTTTATCTAGATAGGGGTATACTATATTAGCGGTAGAAGTAACGACCCCCTATTACCTATATATCCTCTTACTTAGCCTTAAACCTTCGCTCTACTAAGCCTAAGTATTATCGATAGCGACGCGTCTCTAGAAATCGTAGCTATACTCTAGAATTTCCCTAATAACTAGTAGAAGAGCGTTAATATATTAGAACTTATTATATTCGTAGTAATAATAGCTTAGTACCTCGACGACTATAGTATAATCGACGAAGACGTAGGCCTTTATACGACCGCTAAGGACGGATAGATAGAAGAAGATACTAAGAAGTATAATATAGTTAGTACCTATATTAGGACCTTTATAGTAGGGTTCGCCGTACTCCCTCCTATAATCTATAGCGAACTCGATAAATAGGCGATAAGTAAGGATAACGAAGATAAGCCTATAATCTTAGGCTAGGTAGATAAGATAGGCCCGAAAGGCCGATTAAGTCTCTTAGATATTATAAACTACTACGAAGAAATATCTATATTCTAGGAGGAGGTCCTAATACGCTATTACGGTACCTTAGGTCTACCTATAGGTCTACCCGACTAAGAAGAGCTAAAGCTACCTCTAGTAGACCTCTAGAATCTTCTTATAAAGATACTAAATAATACTAAAGCGGTATCTACTATCCTCTCTATAATCGATATACTACCTAAAGGTTAGGCCTCGAAGTATTATAAGTATAAGGAGAAACTATTCTAGTAATTCCTATATACTATATACTAATATATCGAGGTAACGTACAAGACCTAGAAGTAGGAAACGATTAGTATTAAGCTCCTCTATAGCTATCTTATAACCGTATTTAACGAGATACTAGAGCCGGTTCGACGCTCTATACTTAAGATTATAGCAAAAGGCGCCGGTAGATAGCTTAGTAATATAGAGTCCTAGAGGGGTATACTTACTACTTTAAACGCTTTTATAGACGCTAACCGCGTCCGAGCCTACTATAGGCTATATATATATAGTAAATCGGGTATCTACGTAGTTATAGATATTCGAGAGCTAGGGGATTTTGTTATAGATACTACTAGGTAGGTACCTTGGGTAGGTAGAAGTACCTTAGTAGATATAGACTTTAGAGATAGACTTTAATAATATATAACACTTTTCTCTAATAATTAATACTATAATAATCGCTCTAGCTCTATAGAAACCGATACTACCGCTATAGGCCTTATAAGCGGGCTATTTTAGAGGCTACTCTAGATCCGGCGATCTTTACAAATACTCTTTCTTACCTAAGATAACTTAGTAGAAGTACTAAACCTATCTAATATAGTATAGAGCTATCCTATAATACGCTTTACCTAGGTAGATCGTAGAGTTATCGACCTTATATTAATAGTATTTACTATAAACGCGTTCCTACTTCTCTTCCTAATATAGGTAGTTAGCTAAGGCGTCGTAGTATTAGTAGATAGCTAGGCTAGTAGTATCCTAGATCGAATCCTAGATTAAAGGAGAGGAGTAGAAGTCGACTTACTAGTTACTTATAGTATAGCTAGATACCGTAGTAGATTATCGCGAAGGCGTTAGGTAGGACTATAGTATAGATAGGTCGAATCTAGTAGATAGATTATATAGACTACGATATACGATTTTAGTACTTCTATAAGGCTATAGCTTAGTAGAGTACTCGATATTACTTAAAATTAAAGAATAAGGTTCTTTTTGTAATTATATAGTAATAAGACGTAGCGGATTTTGAGATTTCCGTATATAAAGAGTATAATCGCTATTTATATTCTACCTATTCTCCTAATAGATTATATAGCCTCTATAAAATCTAATAGAACCGGATTAGACGAAAAACAAAGGATATATAGTAGTCTATACGGGAGGTTATTTAGGAAGCGTCGGGGTTGATTAGTACCGCTACGGAAACTAGTAACTCTATCGCGGAACACGTGCAACATAATCACATGAGCACACACACACCTAGTTTTTCGTCTGATTGGAGATAGTGTCGACCGCGCCTTCCTCCTGCACTCCACATCGCGACATACATCATCACGAACAACTTCAGTCTTACCACGACATCGACATCGGCGCCAGACCGTCGCCCGTCGCGAGGATGGCGCAAGCAACCCCAAATGGCAATGGCAATGGCAATGGCAATGGCAATCATTGCGCTGACCAGCCGGACTGGGACGCAGCACGATACGAGGAAGCGCTGGCGCATGTAGAGAGACTGCAACAACTGGTACAGAGAACAATGCCAATGTCGACATCGGAAGCATTCGTCTGACAAGTCACAGATTGACACCATGAAGTCTGATATACCATCTATTGTGGCACCCATCCAAAGACAAACCCGGGACAAGGCGCAGCTGTTTGTCGAGACCAAGACGGCAGCCGTGCAGGCAGTCACACATGTCCAGCAACTCCGGACCACGTGGAATTCGGAGCAAACACAGAACATCTTCGCCAAGGCCAAGCACAGTTTTGTCAAAGACGCCAATCTCAGCAAAGCACGCAACGTTCCTCGATGGGGCTGGGCCGAACAGGACTGAATACAGCCCCGAGCGCGTCAAGCTCCACGCGCATCTCCTCAAAAATACCTTACCACAAATCTTGGACAACAAAATTGCCCGCAGCGATCTGTCAAGCCCTCAGTGGCCTTCCACCAGGCCATCTCCCAGCCGATCCATCAACCCTCGAATGCCAATGACCATCCCACTCCCTCCAACAAGTCGGCACACCCCACTTCTTCCTCTCGCCATGCGGCCAATGCGCATCACTCCAAAAATTCCACCGATTGCCTCCGTTGATGTGACTATACCGTCTTGTCCGATGGTTGTACACCTCGTCCCTCTCCCTTTTCGCCCAAGGCGTCGACCCAAGATTTCCCGGCGGATACCAATCCATATCCTCAGCAGCACCCCTCCAGTTCGGGTCCAGCCATCCGAGCCCAGTACTATCCCAATTACTCCAATGGTTCCGGCTTGGCAGTTCGCGATGCAGAGTCCTACGGTCTCCGTTTGCTACCACGAAGACATCTGGCCCTTCACCGGTCAAAGCGTCTTTGATGCGACCGATTGTTCCGTGTCGACCACCGTCGGATGGTCGAGCCCAGTATTTCTTGGACTTGAAGTTCGGAAGTTTGCGACCGCCTTGATACCAGCCACGTCCATTGATTCCGCCAGCACGCCAGTGCACGAAAGGCTCTTCTCGGGGTGCGCTGCGGCGGTTACCGAATTCTGGTAGGAAGGGGAAGCCGTTGTATGCTGCGTTCTGATAATTTTCGCCGAAGGGAGCGTTGTGCCACCAAGCTGCCATCTTCGCTCTGAGGATGAGATGGAGCTGGATGGTCTCGCTGCTGTCGGAGTGTTGTTTGAGACATGCAGATGCTATATTGTCAGCTCGTCCAGATCTAGCAATCTGAAGTCCACTTTTGTCACAAACACACAATCAACACCGCCAGCGTTCACTCTTTCCGTTTCGGGCAAACTCGTTTCAGAAAATCAGCAAGTTTGTACCATGTTTGCAACAGACTTGACAATCGACATCTCACCCACTTTGTCGGCTCTTAGTCGCGTCGACACAGCTCAAGCTTGTACGCATGATCCTTACAGATCTTTGCGCGCGATCTCTAGGAGCACTTTGTCTCACCCTAGCCGACCTTTTATCTCGCGGCGGCGGCGGACTCTGCTCATAGCTTTCAACTCATCAAAGCATACTCCAACTCCGGACCCTTTGACGCCTCCACCACGTCCACTAGTATCAATCTCGGCTTCAATCGCCTCCGTAACATTTCTACACCACCCTGCCTCTTCTTCCTGCCCATGTCTCCTCAAGTTCGGCTCTAAAACCAAGCTTAACCATATAGAGCACCCGACTGATGGACCCTACCTTCGCACATTGACATAGAGGCACGGATCGCAGAAATGTAATGGCATGAGCGTATGCTGTGGCTCTGTGAGCGGACGCTGTATTCGGGCAGAAACTTCGACAGTAGTAGTCCAGTGTAGAAGCATGCATGCTACAGAGCCAGTGAAGTTTGGTGAAGTGTGCAAATCTCTGCGTCACGAAAGACGATGAGAGATCCAAGACTCGATGTAGCAGCTGAGTTGGAAGACATAGATGTGGATACCTCGATGTAGGCTTTTCCACTCCGCGTATCATTTGTGAAGCCGTCCTTGGAGGCGTTTGAGGATTTCTTTTCAAATGTCATAGGGGAGAATCGCTAGAGTTGTGAGATGATCGGAGTCTGCTTTGGATGATGTGATTCCGTCTGCTCGCTTCAGCAAACCAGGCACGTGAAGTGTATCGTAAATGTCGACATTGTGGATCAATGCCCATTTTGATTCCGCGGTCGATTGAAAGTCGATTTCAGCTGTCTTAGGGGACTGATTCAAATACTGCAAGTGATCTTTGGGCTTCAGTCTAGAAGACGTTGGCGTGGATGGGTTTTCCTTGATTGCGATAGCTACTGGATGACGCTCCTTCCTTGGCTTGACGGGCGGCTCTTTGACGTTGCCGGTAATCTTTCATCGCTTGTGATCGGATTTGTCTTTGCGCTGTCGGAGCATTGCCAAATCCATTGGGCGATGATACTTGAACGAATTCGAACATCGTGTCCTTTCCTAATCACTATGGCGCCGACCTGTACGGATGTCAATGTAAGATTTATGCGAATCCATCACAATACGCTCGATGATCGGGAGCCGCCACTGTAGCTGAAGCAGAACGTTGCGTGTGTGGCGATCCTTGGGCAAAGATCTCGACCGTTATTGATCTTTTCGAGGTTCCTGATCCAGTCATTTTATGGCGTAGCTTGCGCAGTCAAACCAGATTGTCTGGTCGGCGGGAATTGTTCAAAGTCATGAAACATCAGAGCAGGAGAGAGACCACATGTTTCGGCAGTGGTCATCCAGCACAGAAGGCCAACACATTTCACGCCCGAATTGGTTGGCGCGAAGTCGAGCAGAAGCAGATTGGAGATTGAAAATCGCCCGATTCGCCCAATTTGAGATGCCATCTCGAAACACGGCAACGCGTAAGAACGCGTTCCCGCAGATGTGTTGTTGCATTGCGCGACATAATGCCATTCTATCACTCGTCATTGCTCCTTCCATGCAGTGCCATCTCCTACCGGTAGTGTCCAGAACGCCGCTTTCACAGGTCATATACACATTTCGGGTCATCACTAAAGATCCCATTTAGGATCGAAAAGGTCTTCAAATCGCCACTCCTTGCAAGTGCCATACCAATGTCGTCTCGCGCAGTGTTTCCGTCTCGTGGTCGGAAGATGCGATGAAGTCGGCCTTGAAGCAGAATTTGTTGTTGGAGAAGGATCAACACAAATCAGGCCGAACCACTCCCTGCTTGTACAGTCGTCCGCAGTCGTGGTGCTAGTCGCAGATGGGAGACTCGAAGAGCTCTTCGGCGTCGCAGATGTAGTGCTTGTGGGATCATCGCAACCAAACCAGCCTGGCGTTTTGCAGGTCGAAGTGGACGTCGACGTGGTTGTAATCGTAGTAATTGTGTGACCAGGTTTTGCGCTGGTAGTAGTAATCGTGTTTGTATCAGTCGTTGTGACCGGGTCCTTACAGCCAAACCAGCCGGGAGTTTTGCAGGTGGATGTTGAAGTCGATAACGTGCTCGTAGTCGACGTCACCGTTGTCGTGGTTTCATCCAAGCAGCCCCACCAGCCAGGTGTTTTGCAAGTCTCAGTTCGAGTCCGCGTCGCTGTGGATGAAGTCTTGCTACTTGTAGTTGTTTCTGTCCCGTTGCTTTCGTAGAATTTCCAATTATAGCAGTCCACGCATTCGGTGTCTTCCTCGCAAGCGGGCACAGTGTCGTACTTCTCGAGCACATCCTTGATCACATTGACAATCTTGTGTGTGCCGATACCGACTCGCCAGCCAAGATCGCCGACGGTATCATAGATGCAAGTCTGCCCTGTGTGGCAGACGCCTTGAAACGCATACCCAGCAAGCGTGCAGAACGCAGACGCACCATTGCACGTGCCCATAAAGATAGGATCAGCGGTGTGGCCGTAGTGATACACGCCCGTCTTTACTCGTGCTTGATGCGAGCCAATCTTGTAGCCAGGTGGCGTTGGCAGTCCAAGACGCTGGGCAGCCATCGCATCGGGGAAAGCTTCGAAGGTCATGGTCGGCAAGCCATATGTCAAGCCAAGCATCGAGCTGACCACGCCTCCCAGCGAGTGGCCTGACAGCCAGACCGACGAGTTCGGATACCGCTCTGTCACATTATGATAGAGGTCTCGGACAGCCCAGTAGTAATGACTCTTCTCCCTCAATGACTTCACCAAGCAGGTCGAGTTGCAGGTATACGTGGAAGTCATGCAGTCGCAAACCTGCTTCCACAAATATTGTCCGCCTTGACCACAGCAGCACGATCCAAACAGATTGTCGTTCAGCTTATCATTTCCGGTCGTGTCGGCACCATCAAAGACGGCCGGAGAAGTTCCTTGGATGTTGTTAGTCTTGCTCGCACACCAGAATAGCATGAGACATGGCAAGTCGTCCAGCCAGGTTGACGTACCTTTCAAGCCGATGACGACCGTGGCATTGGTCTCATCAGCGAAGATATGCCCGCGTAGACCATCGGATTCCCAGCCAAAGTCATCGGTATAGTTGAAGCCTCCTTTGACGGGCTGCCACTCTCCGTCCAGACGTGAGTGGACATATGCGTTCGCAGCCATCTTTGCGAAGGTCAAGACGGTGCTCTTGTCCGTGACATTTGGCCCTTCAATCTCGTCCACAGTCCAGGCATCAGCGGGTAGCTCTGCCGCTCTCCCAAAATACTCTGAATGCTTCAATAGGTCATCGATGGCCGACTTGTTCCTGTCCTCCATGCGCTGGATGTTCAGCCATGCTGCTCGTGCGCGCAGATGGGTCGGCGCGTCTTCCACTTCTCCGTCCAGCGTCCGCACGTGCAATTTCGCGTTGGGCTCCACGTCGACATATCGGTGGAGATTAGGATATTTCTGTAGTCCATGGTGATAGATGTGGCGGAGCTTCTGTTGTGATTATCGTTAGCTGTCTGCCTTCAAGCTCCTGGTCGATAGCAGTGCAACCTACAAACACACGCTCTCTCAGGTCTGGTGATGCTTGGCTGTTCCCAGCAGTATCAGGCGTGCCTGGCGGTAGAAGTATGTTTGGGGCATGTTGTTGCCGCAGTTCTCTGGGCCTCGCTGCGTGGACATGTTGGGATGCAAAGGACAGGAGACAAGCAAGCAGAAGGCTACCGTTGCACAACATGGCAAGGATGCTCGCTGGACGGACTGTTCTTGCCTACATGCTACATGGCATGCGTCAAATCTTGTTGCCTCTGAGGAAACGCAGGGCGTCGACGAACAACGATCATCGACTTCACCACGCCAGGGATCACGAGACGAGATGCACGAGATGCACGGGGCGCTCGGACCGCCAATGACGCCAGCAGGCAGGCCGGGATCGTCGGGATCGTCGGAAGGGTCCGTCCTGGCGCGCCCCGCCTTCACAGGCAAGTGCCAAGTGCCAAGCGCAAGGTTGAAGCTTTGCGGGCGATGGAAGTGAGACTCTGAGAGTGAGAAGCGAGTGAGAACAGCAGCACACACTGCCACTCATCGCTCTGACCCTGACCCTGACCGCTGCCTGACCGCTGCCTGACCGCTGCCTGACCCTGGCCATGGCCATGACTCTGCTTGTTGTGTGACACACGAAAGGCTGTCCCAGCTCATCAGGCTCACTCGCTGCCCGGATCACATCGGTCCACCCGGCATCATGTTTGCCTAGATATCCCTCTGCCTTGCATCGCCTGCCATGTCTGCGCCCAACAACACGCCTCAGCCCCTTCATCTATCGCGCTCCTTCACACGCATGCCCCATCAGCCTCCCTCGCCGCAAGCTTCGTCCCCCACGAAGCGAGCGAGCACTCTGCACGAAGCCGGCATCCCATCCGTCCCCGAAGCGAGACACATTCCCACCTCACCCGAAATGGGCGGCCGGCGGGCCATGGCAGATGTGTTTGAGAACAATGAAGAGGAGGAACATAGCGAGACCAACAGCGGTGCGGCCACGCCTGGAATCAACGTCCCGAGTACGTTTGATGAGCTGCCAATCGAGGTTAGAGGTCTCTGCGAACGCTTCTTGGAGCGCTTATCAGCCAAGGTGCACGATAAGCCATTGACCGCCGAGCAGGTCTCAGACCTGTTCCAGGAATTCTATGAGCGCGCCGCAAATCATATCCACACACATATCGCTACGCTGGCTTCAAAGATTGGGCGGCAGACCCCGCCAGCACACTCCAAGACGAAAGGCAGATCGCGAGCTGGGTCGGGAGCCAAGAAAGTGCCCACCGATAGCCTCTTCAGTCACGCAGAAATGCTGACTGCCGATGAGGTGGCAGACAGGAAGAAGGCGAGACGCTTGTTGGAGCAGAAGAGGTTGTCGCTGGAAGAGGCTGTTGAGCGCGGCGTGTGCGAGAAGGTCTACGACAAGATCTGGCAGCACCGCAGTACGGAGGATGAGGCGCGTGACGAGAAGTTGCGTTCGCGGACGCAATCACTCGCCCTGGTGGGCATTGGTTTGAAAGAACTGCATATGGACAACGATCCTGCCAATGCCGATATTCGACGTACTGCTGAAGAGAAGGAAGAGGAGATCAATCAGGCACTTTCTGCTGCAAGGGATGCCTTGCTGAAGATGGATGGAGAGCACTATCCGCTCGGCAAGCTGCAGCATTTAAACGCTGCACACAAAGCAATCGTGGAAACATTGTCGCAACTCTTTCCATCCTCGTCATCAGCCGATGAGATATTGCCCACTTTGATCTACACACTGATCACTTGTCCTGCGCAAGGAGTAAATGCCGTCAGCAATCTCGCCTTCATTCAGCGCTTCCGAACTTCAAGCAAGGTGGACGGCGAGGCTGCATATTGTCTCGTCAATCTAGAAGCTGCCATCTCATTCTTAGAGACCGTCGACTTGTCCTCACTACGATCTGACGAGCTTCCGCAAGGCCCTGACGCGAAAGTGTTGAGCCAGCCATCAACACCCAAAGCGGAAACGCCACCATCTGTACCCATGCCCACCAGTGCAGAGACATCGACACCTAGTGTCACCGCAGCCTCTGCTACTCCTTCGGATCACAGCAATAGCTCAACTCCTGCAAGCAGGGCGCTTTCATCTTCAGGCAAGCCAAGTGCGCCTCCCAGACCGCAAATGCATCAGCGTAGAATCTCAGCGCTCATGGCTCAGCAGGCGGAACGCATCGAGGCCGGGCGCGACAACTTTTTGAACGCGGCAGACAAGTTCTACGACTCCGTTAATGGAACTCTGGACAACAGTCTGCAGTTTCTGCTTGGGAGATTCAAGGAAGAGGCAGGTAAGACCAACGCTGCACTGCCCAAGACACTCGAGGATGCGAGGAAGCTGGTATCACCTGTCAGCGGTCCAGAGGATGATGCAGATTCCCTGTCAATATCTGGACGTAGCAGTCCTGGCCTCGAAGACCCGCTCTCTGCTGGCGGCAAGTCAATAGAAAGTAACAAGATGCTGGAATTGCTAGGTGGTAGGAAGCAGATACGTGAGCGAAGTGTAGACAGTACACGATCTGGCGGCAGTGGCAGACGTGCTGTCACTTTCGACTCCAAGACGGCTGCCGGAAATGCTGCGGCCAAGGATAAGCCGAGCAATGGACCACCAACACCATCAGGCTTGTTCAACTCCATCAATCCTCTGAACAACCTCAACAAGTTCACAGTGCCCGCTTTTGTCCCACGCTTCGGCCGCTCGGGAAGTGTGAACAGCTCAGCACAGCCTTCACCATCGCAACTTGAGACGAAGTCTAATGCTGTGCCAGCAGGGGCAGGAATGGCGCAAGGGCGCCTTGGCGATATAGTGGAATCGCCACAGCCTCTGCGCAAAGGCTCAGATCAGCTTTCAACGACGTCGAAGCTCGAGAGAACAAGAAGCAGAGACTCTTCGATGGCTGTGGATGAGGGCGATGACTTGAATGCAAGAGAAGCTCTAGCAGAGCTGAGGAAGATCAAGCCGCCGAAGAACAGATTCCTGAATGTGGAGAGTGCCAACCAATTGAAGATTGGCGAGGTGGAAGAGTTGCTTTTGGAGTACCGGCGTCTGGCAAAAGCGATAGGAGAAGCAATTGCAAATTAGCGTTGGCGTTGGTTGGCTTGAAGTTTTGTCGTAATTGACGTGATGGATGATGTCTGAGAGCTGATGTCTATGCAGTCAAACGAGACTATTACCATTGGCGACCAGAAGTTCCACCTCGCAGAATGTTTGCTGACAAACATCCCTGTCTCGGACACGACCTCTTGCGCTTCAGCACTATCCGACGTTCGTTTATCCTTGCTGCATCTGCATATTGAGCTCTCTGCTTACGCAGCATATCAACACCAATAACGCAGAGGCACGGTTAAGAACGAGAGTTTGGTCGATGTAAAAGATACAACGCGCATTACATCCTACACCACTCTGCGCCTTCCCGAATCTTCGAAAAATGCCTCACCACATCCTCCTTCTAGGCGCCACCGGCCCGTCCGGTCTCACGTTTGCAGAAACAGCCTTAGCAGCTGGTCATCAACTCACACTCTACGCTCGAAACCCATCCAAATTCTCTCCCTCAATTCAGTCCCACGCGAACGTCAAGATCGTTGAAGGCGAATTCTCAGACTCAGACAAAGTCAAAGAAGCTCTGAGCAGCAGTGCGACTATCCTCGTCAGCGTTCTCGGCCCAAGCATACCTTTGAAATACAATGGAACTCCAGTTACACATTTCCATTCCTACTCGAAAACCCTCTTCCCATCTCTCCTCGATCTCAAAAAGTCCGGGGATTCGAAGATCGAAAGGGTACGTTACTCCTCCCGGACGTAAAGAAAATTTGGAAACACTAATCTAACTAATATCGTCTCCTCATCTTTAGATCCTCATCTGTTCAACCCCGTCTTTTCACTCTCCAAATAACGACGACTCCTTTAGTCCTCTCTGGCTCTTCTGTGTCTCTCTCATTCGCATCTTCAAAGCAGCCTGGGACGAGGTGCGAGGAATTGGGACTGCCACATGTTCCTTGGATGTGAAGGAAATTCCTTGGACTGTGTTCCGTGTGCCGATATTGACGAACGGTGAGGCTAAGGCTACGAAGGCGAGGTTTGTGGGTAAGGGTGCGGGATTGGTCTTAGGGAGGAAGAGTATGGCGGTATGGTTGTTGCAGGAGATGGAGGAGGGAAAGTGGATTGGGCTTGAGGCGAGTCTGCGACCACGAGCTAGGTCCACGATCGCAACTTCAGTTTGCGTCTTCGGGATCTATCACGCATCACAGCGCTTTGTATGTCGCTCACAGACCAGCGACATCGACATAACACAAACAAAGACATTTGAGCTCTTTCAGGTAGAACGCTTCTCGCACGATTCATCGTACCACGCGCGTTCAGCAGTCGAAAGGTAATATTAAGTGGCCACGAGGCTGCTTCGTGGCAGGAAGGCATGAAGAAGTGAGCAGTCTCGACAGGGAAGAGCAAGCATTACATCGACCATAGCTTTGCGGGCAATGTGAATCCTCTCATAGCAGAAAAAGTACAGATACAGCGGCACAATCTCTAGCACGCATTCGCATTCACAAGATGATCACTGTCGTCGAAGGGAAATACAGCTTTGCTAAGAAATGCCTTGGGTTCCGCCACGCTTCTGCATCCACCTTCAGGCTGTCCCTGAAACCGTTCTTCGACGACATTGACGCAATTCTGTTAGAGGCTCACAGAGATGAACCAAAGGTGCTCCATACAGACCAAAGCCTCAACGATCGCATACGAGAAATCACTCAGAAGCACGGCGACTGGATCTGGTCGGACGACCCAGCAACGAGAAATCGAGTGCTGGTGGGAGCGAAAGTTTACGCAGAATATCAAAAAGATTTATATTGGAGCAATGAGGAGCAGAGGAAGATGTAAGATACGTACATTATTTGGGACCTCCTCGCCGAGACATTGACCAAGGACTCATCCTCGTATGATCGAAATGGTGGTCGGGTACCTGCAGTTGAAAAGAAAGAGAGACGCAAGGAGGAAGAATGCGAAAATGCGGGCAAAGTCTGTGATGGGTGTCGGCTCTCAAGATGGCGATGAGGGAGTACATGAGGAAGGAGGCGAGAATCGAGGCAATAACCAACAGGAAGCAGACCGCGTTGAAGAGTCGAATCAAGAAGATGGGGCGAACGGAGAACATCAAGACAGGAGAAAGCGTCCCAGTTATCAAATTGGCGGCCGAGAATTGCTTCAAGGAGATGATGAGCCCGCGACCTAAATGATCCGTTGATAATTTTGCCATGGTATAATTTCGTTCTTGCGAGAAATGGAAATAACATCTATAACACGCTCTACTCCGCTTACCACAATACTTCGCTATTGACAAGTTTACTTCCTTTGGAGCCGTACTTTCCCTCCTGTCGATGCTGGGAAGCAGCTACATGCCAAATGCAGCGACCAAAGCTCAGCTGCCATCGACCTTGGTTACTTCTCCTCTAGTCTTGCGTTGACCTGTCAACATCACAATACATCTGATTCCAAAGTGCAGCGACATCGCAATATTATCTCAAAGCGCGAGATTCTCATATGCCCAGAGGGAGAAACCATGGCTCGTCCATCAATGCTCGTGATTGAACATAAGCTCGGATTCCGCCCTTCTCAGGTCATGCACCTGAGTGATCTCTCCAAGCATCCGTTGTGGCTGGGCCTGCTCGGAGACATTGAGCCTATCCTCCAGCGATATGCCAATATGACGCATGCCCAATTGAGAGATTCGACGGAATTTGCGAGCGACGTTGGGGTACTTGCGGCCCATCAAGGACCAAGAATCTGGAGCGATGATCTTGGCCAGCGAGACCAACTCCTTACCAGAGCGGCCAGAAACACTCACAATGGACATTATCCGGAAGACCTTTATTGGTCTAATTCCGAGCACCAAGAGATGTACGTCTGAGGTGTGTCTGTCGCGGCCATGAAATGGCTGATGTGGGACATCTCGTCAGTATTATTGCTCTTCTCCGAGAGCTCGTCATGGAGAAGGTCATCAATTTTCGCGCGCAAGAAAAACGATGGTGGAACAAGCAAGTCGATATTTTCATTGGAACCCCAATAGGTGACGCAAGACACGAGAGAGAGTCGTCTAATCCGATCTCAAACGGGAGCGAGGCTCGGGAGTAAGTCCTACGGATCCGATAGGTAGACTACAATGACTGACTGAACGGCTTCAGGGCAAGAGATTCCGTGAACGAAGGCCGCCGAGATACACCGAACCAGAGCTAGACTGTGACGTGCAAATTTTCCAGGACATGTACGTCAGCTATCATGAACCATGGCATGACCAAGAATCGTTATGAAGGTAGCGTGCAGGGACCACAGGCTTAGCAAGTTTGCAGAAACAGTTCTGAACGTCCCCGTTCCAGTATCCTGATACTTCTGCTCGGCATAAACCACTTGGTAGTTCCCGCCCCGTTGGTTCTATGGAACAGTTCATGGAAATGTCCAATTTATGCTGCCGACAGTGATTGAAGGAGTTCCGATAAATCGGCAAGTGGGTCTCCATCAAACGAGCAGGCGTTCGCAGCCGTTTCGTGCAAAGACTGCTCTTCCCGGCGGTGCATACCCCAGCAGAATGCACAACTATATTTTCGATCGTTTGAAGTGTTTAGCTTGTGTTCAACCAGGCTGAGGGCTGAACGCTAGTGTCAATGCCAAGAGATATGCTGCCTTCCGTCGGAACTGGCTAAAGAGCTCTCCGTCGAGATGGATGAGAGCGCTCGTGCCAGAATTCTTTCGCTTCCGCTGGTCCTCGTCGAAAACGACAGCGATGGGCATGATCTCCATTGAAGTTGCAAGAGCTCGCGTTTGCCGAACAGCACATAGAAAGTGGGTCCCGGTCGACACAGGCAGGTATCCGCATCGCCGGTTCACAGGAGCTACTTTCACAGCGTTGCAGTATACCAAGTCATGGCTCAAATCGATGGGCTCGTGTCAAACCAGGCTGAGGAGACATGCGGATGCGGATTGAGCGCGGTAGAGTTCTCCGCCCGGAAAGGTGAAGCGCCTCTAGGACATTGCGAATCGTCTAAGCCTTTCTTGATGATCATGCTGCCTTTCCGTACATAACGAGAACGATGGATATGATCATCATGAATGATGTTCAATGAGCCCGATCGAAATTTCTGGAGATTGCCGTTCGTTCATGTGAGGGCTTGGCTGAATCAATGCCAATGAGACATGACATTTATCAAGGTCTTCGCGGCGTTTATGCTGCTTCCCTTCAGTATCGATAACGATGATGGGAACCCCCTTCTATGATGTTTAGATGTTAACGATTTCGATGAGCTTGCTGCAGAGTGCCGTTCGTTCACTTGGTCTTGACTCTGACTCAATGCCAATTAGACATGGCATTCATCAGGCGGTGAGAAGGGCCAGCTCTTTTCGTCGCGTTTGGAATCTGTGCCGTCATGCTTTGTAGAGGCCGCACTGTTTCGTAGAGGAACATCATGTCTGTTACCTTCCTGCTTGGCCGGATGTGGTTAGTCTAGTGGAGCGGTGGTTGGCCGAAGCTGGCAGTTTTTGAACCACTTCTCTTCTCTGCTGTATGCAGCCTGCCGGTCCGGTCAATGATCGTGGTTGATGATGCTCAATCATCGACTCTGTGGAAGAGCATCGCCAGCTATGGTTGTGTTAGCGTCTGAGGGTATTTAAGTCAGACAAGCTAGTGACTCTTTCAACGTTCTCTTGAACTCAGTCATGCTCACCTCTGCTAGATCAATCATGGGCCCCGTCCGTGACTCTCAATTAGCACTTGGCATTCGTAAAGATGTTCCAAACCTCTTCCGCTGCTCGATCGACCATCCTTTCATGACGTTCTTGAGGACTGGTTTAGACGATGTCGAAGAAGCGACTGCAGATATAAAGACTGGCAAGCTACACTTGTCACCTGTCTGGGAAACAAAGGTTGACGAGTTCATCGATAAAATCGGGATCCAGCTTTTTGCCACAAGTGGTCTTCGCTCGCGATTTCTTGTCAACGCAAAGGACGATACGCTTGGAGGACATTATCCTAAGGATCTGTACTGGTCATGTGGCACTCATCAGAAGAAGCGAGCAAACATCGATTATCGTTTGCAATCTTAGTTACTAACTTATCAGTTAGGATACGTCTCGAACTTCGTCAGTTGATCACTTGCGAATTCTCACGGCGGAGGATAGAAGATCTTCCGCTGGTCTACACAGGCGTTGAACAGGACTCCGACAGTGACAGTGACAGTGACACGAAAGGAATAGATACGTACGTGGGTTCCAGGATCGGCACTAGCGAAGATCAAGGTACCATGAGGCGACCGACTTTTGACGCGAGGGATGTCAATGGCAGGCTTGTCAACAACGACGAGGCTGTCAACGGCCAGCGGCGATCTCGCACTGAACGGTCAAGAGCAACATACAACTCGCATCCAATGGACAGAACGTATCAAGTCAGTGGCTCGCCGGGTCTCTTCGTATCGCCTCCATCCAGTCCTCCGCCAAGAGGTTTGTCACGTGGGAATGCCAACCCGCGCCAGGACGAGCTGAGCCGAACGTTTGCTGCTCCTGTATTATCGTTCCAGGTAAGTGCATGAGCAAAGAGTCTGCCATATCTCTTGCTAAAACATGTTAGCAGCACGATCTGGGCATCGCCGAGCAGTATGGCCAGCTTGCAGACGACAGTGCTTCATATAATGAACGCCACGACTCAGCTGCAGTGCTCACAGCGGCAATCGCGAGCTCAGAAATCGCGACGAAGTCTGGAGGAGAGCAAGTAGGAAAAATCTCAGTAGAGGCTGTAGGCCTCACCGGCGATGACCCAGTTGTGCCGCATGCGTCTCCAGCACAAGTAACGAGACGGCTGACGCCTCTGGCCAGCCATTTGACCGACAGCGGTCGCATCCGTGCGGACAAGAACGAAGCCAAAGCAGATCACGTGGAACCAAAGCCCTCCCTCATGGTAAAGGTCCGCTATCGATCAAAGCAGCAAGGCAAGCGTCGAGCCGGCAGCAATGTTGAAGGGAGCGCAAAGCGGATAAAGACTGCTGCCAACGATGACTCGACCAATCCGGGCACTGATGAGATCCAGGAGATTATGGATGAGAAGTCTCGAAGTTCTGAGCTTGAGCGTTCAGCTGCCTCTCTCCGACCCGATGCAGAGTCCGGTGCAGAAATGTACAATGGCTCGAATGCGGAAGATCGCGCCCTCAAAGATACGCCGGAGATCACAAATCGGGCTCATGGGCAGGACAGCGGTCCGTCTGTTCCAAATGAGCCTGCTCCGTCAAATTCACGTTCGAGAATAGTATCGACGGCACCGAGCGAATGCGAAGGAAGATTGCCACGCACAACTGCAGTCCGGGATCCGGATAAGACGATAGAAGGAGTAACATCGTCAAGCACGTCAAACAGCCCGGACACGACAGCTGATCCTCTCAAGGGAGTTGTAGCAAAGGCGTACTTTCGGATGGACTGTCCGGATGTGGTCTATCTGTCGGGATGCACTGCAGCAGCAGACTTGTTCTGTCAGCTTGAAGACATCCAAAAATCACACTGCGAGCTCAGGACGTGGACTATGTGTGCGATACAAGTGAGGGTTGGATCCGCGAAGCCGTTCAGAATCTGCCATGCCAGGCATATTGATCGTGGGCTTGGGGCCTTGATGAAAGCTGTGGAGAACAAACGTGATGGGGAGCAGGTCTTGTTCGAATTCGAGTGGAGAGTTCGCACAGATTGAATGATAATCCAGGTGTTTGTCGATTGAAATTTGTCGGTCGCGCATGCAGAGTTTCAGATTGATGCAAAGCCGTAATGCGGAGCAGTGGAGATGAAACGCATCGTGGTGGACAAGGGTAGCCAAATTGCCGTAGCCTGGGATAGATGGGTTACAGCAGAGGTGAATAGAGTTCGTCGCCGGTAGATCTTTAGTAGCGACTTCACTTTGAGACTGCCGCACTGCAGGTGTCCCAAATGAAGGGCCTCGTATCATAGTCAGGCCTCTCATGTTCTGTCAGCAGTATGCAGCCAGCTCCAGACTCCAGAGCTGGTGGTGGTTTGTGGCCCGATCATGCCACGCTGTCATCGTGTCACGGACTCACGGCGTTGAGATAGACGAGGGAGCTTAATACTGAGGCATACGCCTTGGTCAGAAGTTTGACAGAAATGGCGTTTGAGTCATCTTTGAATCGCGGAATCGCGAGTCAAGGTCGACATACTGGGTGCCAGGCCCGAGACAAAGCATTTCATTGTTGTAGAAAGTTCTACATGAAGCTGTGTATGGATCAAAGACGGTCGGTGACCGATTTCGATTGGCTCAAGGTTGGCTTTGGCTTATTGTCGGGAAGCCGAAGCTTTATGCCGGTCGTGTTGCAGGTCCGGGCGCCGGGGAAAGGCATGCTCTGATGATTATTGACGTTGCACTGTACGGTATGAGGGTTGCCTGTACCACCGCGGTCAATGGAGGGATAAACAAAATTGCTGTTGAGGTATCCTCCGCTCCACCGCCTCCTCGAGGGCCAAGGCGGGCAATGAATGACTGTAAGGGTACGATACGCACTCTGCTGCCGATGTCAGGGGACAGTCAGTAGGGATGTTGTCGCGGAAAGCCAGGAAGTGTTCCAAGAACAGCAGGAGGCTCAGCTCTTCCCACGGGAGTGGTATCGAACTTTGACGAACTTTCACCGGCTGGCCCCTGCGTCTGTGCGCGCCCAGCAGCATGTGAATGATTGGTTGGCCTCTTTGTGCTCCTGTCCCTGACCCGGCCATCGCTCCTGATGCACGTGACACTTAGGCGGCCTTTAATCCTCAGCTGCGCCCCGACTTCGTGCCAGTTGTCCACAGCGCTCACAGTCCATCCAAGTAGAACCGGCGCCCAAGTCGTTCTAGCCAAGCCAACATGGAGACCACTTCGACTGTCGCTCCCACCACCGCCTCCACCTCCACCACCAACACCACCTTCTCCTTCGACCACGCATCACACATTTTGAAAATGGAAGACTTCCATCAGTCATCCGTACGTCGCTCGTCGCTTGCAATGCCGGCGCACCCCGCACTACTTCGCAACTTTCGACTAACAACGCTCGCCAGGCATCACCAGCGCCGTTAGACAGCATGGTCATCAAGCATCACTCATCGTCGCCGCCGCCGCGTGTCATTGAAGTCCAGTCAAGACCGGCGAAGAAGCGAAAATCATGGGGCCAAGAACTGCCTGAACCAAAAACCACACTCCCACCCAGGAAACGAGCCAAGACCGACGACGAGAAAGAGCAGCGCCGAATTGAACGCATCAAGCGCAACCGGGCAGCAGCTCACAACTCGAGAGAGCGAAAGCGTCAAGAAACTGAGGTCCTCGCCGTCGCCCTGGCCAAGGCCAACGCAGAACTCGAAGCCTACCGCAGACTGCATGGACCACTCCCCGAGGGCACCGTACTTCCCGAAGTCAAGCTCGTCACCGACGCCAACGACGTCGTTGCCGCCGCAGCTACACCTGCGCCATCGCTCGTCGAGTCGCACGGCTCACAAGGAGATGCGCCAAGCCCCGGTTCGCCGGCTGACGACATCTTCCAACTCCAACAACAACCCATCATCAAGCAAGAGCAGCCTCTCGATAACTGGCTCGAGCTTCCACAAGCATTTGATAACCTCGACGAGAAGTCGTCTGTGTTCACGTCGCTTGGGCAGGCACAAGATTCTGCAGAAATCTTGTGTGACTTGCAGTGTCGGCCCAGCAGCAAGAACCACACTTCGACTTCTCTCCTCACTCAATGTTTGGCCAACCTACTTCTCGCCATGATGAGTTCTTACCTCCGCCAATGTCAACTTACAATTTTGACAGCACTATGGACCGAGTCGCCTTTACGGATGGAGGCTCTGATCCGTCTCTTCAAGACTCGCTCTTCTCTTTCGACTCTCTCATCGAGGACGCCGCTTTCGCGGTCGATGCATAGACGTCAGGCGCGGCATTCAGCTGCGACGGTCTGTGCGACCCGCGACGGTGTCCATCGTTTGGAGACAGAGATTGAAGACGGGACAGCGAGAGACGCACAGGCCGGACAGACGCAGGCGTTATCGGAAAAAGGGGCATCAATGGATATGGCGTATGATTCGGGGTATGAGGATGATGATGGGGAAGGCGTTGCTGGGACGGAACTCACTTGACTGAGTTGTGTATTACCTTGGGACAGCTCCGGATACCATGTATTCTTGAAAAGTCTTTGTATCACTTTACTCTCGAGCTTCTCACTCACCTATGTCTCCGTCTCCGAGCTGCATTGACAGAGTCGAAAGCGTAAGATTCACGTACGACACAGGCGAATAGTAGAGCGCCAAGCATTACCCACCAACATGTTTCTGTCGTTGCCTGACGCCACGCAGGCAGATTGCAACATGTGTTCGCTCCGTACAGCCACTGATGCTCACTCAGTGCGCCACGACTCGGCTGCCTTGATATGTGTCATTGAAAAAATCGACGGCAATTGTCACCACAACACGGCAGATCATAATAACAGCTGGCCTCATCTTTGAGAATGCGCAGGCAGTAATGACTCGCACTTTCAACCCTCATCTAACGCAAGTGACTACAGCACTAACGAGAACAAGGCAGCGATCCCAACCAGAACAGCCGACGCTCCATACGTGGCCGCCTTGCCAGTGTATGGCTCAGGTCCTGTTCCCTCTCCAGTCGAATTGCCCGATCCGATCAGATCCAGAGTCCAATTCCCGCCACTCACGCCACTTGCTTCACCATTCACAAGTGTAATCGTGGTGCCATTCTCGTGATGCAGAGTTCCTTGTACACCAGGTAAACTGACACTGCCACTCGTTCCCGCAGGCGTAGAGAAGCTGAAGGCGGTGATGGCGCCCGAGGAGGAAGCGTTGACGGTGGAAGAGAACGTCCCGAGACTCGTGGAGAAAGCTGCATCGACGGATTTCAGGTCGCCGAGACGAGGGCTCATCTCCCAAGTCGCACCTCCGGCGCTGAGGAGATGGATTCCTCCGATGTAGAATGTTAGGGTTGACGTTGGACCCGTGGCCCAACCATGGGCATGAGAGATTCTTGGGTCGTTGGTGTATGGAGCGTAGTGGAGTCGTCCATCGGAGGAGTAGCCTTCGATGAAGGTGGAGTTGGTCATGCGTGGATCATCCATCATGAAACCCCATTCTAGACGGACGAGGGCTAGAGCGGCGCTGACGTTGCCGGCTAGAAGGTGGGCTTGGAGTTCGAAACCTGAGATGAAAGGTGAGACTGCGTCGGCTGCTTCTACTGCAGGTGCGCCGTAGGGCCCCCAGCGCGCGGACAGGCCTGAGGAGATGCGGCTGGCTTTGTCTGAGGAGTCGGTGAGGTTGGAGACCACCGCCCAGGAGTTTCCGTCTTGGGGCATGAGGGTGGTGGTCTCGTTGTCGTGGTAGAGACCGGCTGTTTCATTCCACAAGAGTGTGTTGGCTGAGGTTTTGATCTTTGCGGCGGTTTCTGCCCATGTGTCGAGGAGGGATTGTTCTTCGCCAACGGCTTCGGCGAGCATGATTCCTTGGTTTAAGGTGTGGTAGAGGATGGCGTTGGCTTCGATGTTGTGGCCACCCATGCCAAAACGTAGCCAGTCATTTGGCGAGGTGACGTTGGCTAGGCCGCTGGAGTCGATGAAAGAGAGGGAAAAGTTCATGGCTAATTTCCATTGGTCCCATTTCCCTTGTAGGTATGACAGCTCGTTGGAGTAGAGATAGTAATCGGCCACTCCGATCAGTGTGTATAAGTGATAGGTGAAAGACAGCGTTTCGGGGAAGGGTCTTCCTGAATATGGCAGCTGTCCTGTGGTGGTGTTCTGCACTGCGAATAGCGAGTCGAGGGAGTTCGCGACTGAGACCAAGTCACTATATGACACAATCATGCCAGGGACCGCGATAGCCATGTCTCCAGCCCACACGAGACGATCTCGCTTGGCTCCATCGACCAAGGCCGAAGTGCCATTCGTGATAGTGTAGTTGTAGTACCACGGGTTGGGTGGTGTCTCATCACCAAGTTGCGATGAATTGACCTGGCGAATCAAAGTCAATGCATCTCCATGGCGTGGATCGATCTGACTTGCATCAGCATTATGATTGAGGACACGTTAGTGAGGGCGATGTCGGTATAATCTCACCGTGCAGATCTGGTTGGTGTATGCACCAGCATACCAAATGCGATTTATCAGTTCATCGTCGCAGTGGAAATAGCCAGTATAGTCTCGCATAGCATCATCTGCGATGTGAGGCAGTGGAGTGTAGTAGACAGTCGCCTTCACGACTTCAAGGTTGCCAGTGGTGTTATGAAGCAGAGTCAAGTATCTGAAGGCTCCACGCTCATGGTCGCGGTCGACGGTGTAATTGCCAGCCTCGTTTGGCTGAAACCACAAGACCTCGTCCAGGCCGGCGTCTGCTGTTCCGTCACTGCCTTCGCTAGTGACCCATAAGGAGCTCTCGCTGTATGTCAGACCAATGTATTGGTCTTGGTCAACATGGCCAATCTGAAGAGTGACTAGACCGGCGATGTTCTGAAACTCCGTCAGCCCCCTCCCTGCCAACTGTGTTTCTTCGCCATGCGAACGTACCTTGCCAAAGTCTAAGGTGACTGTCGAAGCTCCCTCAAATCTTGCGTTTCCTGCACTCTCTCCCACCAGACTCTCTGCGCCGTCCACTGTTCCATTGACCTGCCAGATTGAAGCTGGATACAGACTTCTCGAGCTGGGTGCCAGGATATATTCATCATAAGCTGCCGCTGCCAGACCGACCAGACCAGCGCCTGCCAACGATTGGAGCAAGGACATAGTGTTCTGACGTCCAGAGCAGGCACAATACCAAGTGTCGGCCGCGGGAGAAGATCGAGATACATAAGAGACACCATACTCCCACCTTCGGCGTCCTTTGCGCCACTACTTGTGCGCCGAGAATTGCCACGAGACAATGTTCAACCGCAGGTACGGGTAAGCGCTGCTGCTAGTGTTGTGGATATACGGTATACTAGGAGTCGGCCCTGTGTACACGGTGTACTGTAACAGTATACATATACTCGGACACAGCCGATGACCCATGCTAATACCTTAATATCCCGAGAGAATCGACCTCCGAGCCTGTTCCGGGCTGTTATCAGCGTATTACATACCCACTCTAGTATGTATATAGTGTACCTCGAGCCTCGAAGGCTGTATACTTTGTTCATTACACACCGTGTATACCATATACGGTATGGTATCCTACAACACTAGCTGCGGCTACATACCAGTCTACATAGTGCCTGGCGATCTTGCGACATCTCACTGCTCTGCGCGGAGAAGCGACCCACTTGGCGTCTTCTGATCGAGGCCATCTCGTTGCAAAGTTCTCCCGACCAACGTCACCATCCTCTAAGCCAAGGCACTTCAAGTCAAGCGCGTTGACGGCATTTGGAGCAGGCAAAAAATCAGTCTACCGCGTGCGCATAGCAATGTCAGACGCGGCCGCACAAGACATGCGAATCGATCCCGCTCGCGCAAATGTTCTGGTGGAGAACATTGGGCATATCGTGCAGCGGATAGATTCTGCTCGAGGGAGTCGCAAGGTACGTAGCACAGCACAGCATACAAGAACGACGGCTGATGATGCACGCCAGGTTCGTTTGATTGCTGTCTCCAAATTGAAACCCGCCACGGATATCCTTGCACTTCACCAATCTTCCGCGAACCAGGAGCATTTCGGCGAGAATTACTCAGACGAGCTGACCGACAAGGCTGCCATTCTGCCTCGTTCGGTGAAATGGCATATGATAGGCGGTCTGCAGACAAACAAGTGCAAAAAGCTTGCATCCCAAGTTCCCAATCTGTACTGCGTGAGCAGCGTAGATACGTCGAAGAAGGCGGATGAGCTAGAGAAAGGGAGAAAATCTTTAGTGGAGCAGGCGAAAGAGAATTTGTCTGGGAAGCTGAGAGTTTTGGTACAGGTCAATACTTCAGGTGAAGAGAGTAAGAGCGGAGTAGAACCATCCGAGGCGCCGACGTTGTGCAGACATGTGAGAGAGAAGTGTCCCAGTCTGCAGCTTGCGGGCTTGATGACTATTGGAGCGATTGCAAGGAGCCGGGAGGCATCAGGTCCTGGCGCTTTGAATGAGGATTTTGTCACGTTGAAGGAAACGCGGGACCAGGTCGCGAATGAGCTAGGGATTCAGCAGTCGGAATTGGAGCTGAGCATGGGAATGAGCCAGGACTTCGAGGCTGCTATTTCTGCCGGCAGCGATGAAGTGCGAGTTGGGACAATTATCTTTGGTGAGCGACCTGCAAAGAAAGACGCCAAGATACTCTGAAATGTATTATGTCGACAATGCGCCGAATCAATTTATGCGCCATCAAGGCCGATGTGGGTTGCCAATGCGTTCCCAGGCCAAGTACTCATACATCGCTGTGGGGCAACGAACACTGGACGTCCCATGACGGTACAGGCATGGCGCAATAGTGGGCTACAAAAGTCAGAAAGTCTTGCACGGATCATTGCCAGCAAGTATGAGTGGGCCCAATATCTGGCGACTATTCTGAGCCACTCATAGCAGTTCTCCCACTTCTACACCGAAATGGAAGTCGCCCGATGACAGGTCGTTCATGGCAAGAATGAGATGATAGGTGAAGACATACTCCAGAGTAGTAGGGACTCCAGGTGCTGACCGACACACCCGTCGGACAATCTGTCGTCACTACTTCAGCCAACGCTGATTCCTACTTCGCGATCCTGGCTCATCGATGCTCTCATGCCCCATTGCGTGGCTGCTGATACACAACCCCGTCCACAATTGCCATCAGAGTACCATTAGCCTCGAACACCACGTTCTCCATCACATCGATACACCGATGAAACCCATCACGGCCGCTAATTTGAGCACTGCTCGCCGACTCGGAGCGTGTTGAAATTCGTATACAAATCGAGAAAATTCACCGTCTGGCGAGAACTGTATTGGATCTACGTATCCAGAATGAATCGTCAGGCATCGAAGCTTGCCAGTCCTGAGGGCTGCGGCCTAGACGTCTATGTTGCAGGACTGGTCAATCACGACGACCTGCTGACCGCTGTAAACACTCCTCGGATCTGGGAATTCTGACGCTCCTGCAAACTTTACAGTAGCCAGAACATGATTCTCATCAGTAAGAAAACTGCCAGCTTCAAGGCCAGCAGATTGTCCGATGCAGCCAGTACCCGACGGATTCTCGTCAAAATTGCAACTTCCTTTATTCCAGTCCTTGATGACGGGTGGAAGTGGCAACGATGTGACGGCGACTGGTCCGGGCTGTGGTGGGCACGCTGTGGTCGGGCGTGGGCACAATGCCTGCTGACTGTCTTTGCCAAGGTGCACGGCAACTGCTATATGGCCAAGAAACAGGTCGACCAGGATGTCGATCAAGCGCATCGTAGATCTTGCAGCTTCTGTACTGTTGTGTCCGGACGTTGTCCGCAGACCTTCGTTCAAGACCAAGTACTCGTATTTCGGAACGAATACGATCGATACGAGTGCTGCATGTCAAATGTCGCCAGAAGCCCACTGTATAGGCCCTGACCGAGAGAGCGTGCGCAGATAATGGATCACACTCGTTGCCTGGTATCGCAGCAAGAAGGGTCGTGATTTTTGCCTAGCAGATGGTTCGCTTTCTTTCCATCGCTGTTTCGGGTAGGTCTGAAAATGAACCGGCACCATCGCAGACAAGAGTTTTCGTGAAGCCGACTGATCGCACTTCAGTACCGGTGCGCATGGCGACATAGCACTCAAGACAACGACGAGTCATCCTCCGTCTTTCCTGGCGTTAATATGGCCTGGTTGAACATCAGAGCCTTGTGAATGAAGAGCCCGCCAGACGAAATGCTAGTCACGACTCACCATATTGGAGTGTGCATGAGCTTTTGGCCACTCGAGCCATTGCTGAAAATCTGTTCCTTCGAGTGCCAAGCACACACCGTTAAGGCAGCGATACTGATGCAAAATGAGCCACCAAGATCAGAGCTGGGGGTGAGCAATTCTGAATAAGATTAACAAACTCAGATGAGACAGATGTCATCCAGATGAACACATGTCCTATACCAGTAAGCAAATTTCCACATAGTGGGCAAAGATACCATACCCGTCTGAAGTCTGGACTTTCAGTCGAAATGTGCCACACCTCCATACACTCTTCTCAATTCGACAAGAGCTTGCTTGCAGGCTTGCAACTCAGTCGGATCGGAGCAGGACTTATCAATCATTTTGTCCAGATCCTCGAAATGATCAACAATGGGCTGCGGCCACACAGCATTCGGATCGTCCTGTGCATGGTAATTTCCAAGCAGTATCCCAAGCGGACCGTTTTTGATCCACATGCTTCAGACAGCGACAACATCGCGAACGCCCCTTTTTAGCAGGAACAGCTCAGCGACTTGGTCCATAGTGATGTGTCGGGGTCCCGTCATGGCGTCTGCTGTTGCACAAGACGGAGCTGGAATGCCGCAATCAGTGATGAGATATCTGAATGGCTTGAGGTACGTACGGCACGGAAATCGTGCTCGCAATGAAGAACATCGGTGTCGCCATCTCAGCATTCAGTGCTGACGCCAACACAGATCTGAAAGTTCCCAAAGCTTTATTTTGATGGCTATCACACATTCGCAGATTCTTCTCAGCCTGTGTTGGGCAAACTTGCGCAACATGAAGAGCCGACAGAGCAAGAAGTCCATGCATCAACCTATATAACAGAGATCAGCAGCAAGGTTCAGGGTTCCTATTACAGACCGGATTCCGACGTAATACATTGGGCCATTAGCATTGATGCAAGTCGAGATATTTCTCGTCACTTCTCACTAAACGATAATTGGTAGCTTCTTCAGCGACCATGTCCTGCCAGAGTTGCTCAATGTCTTTGTTCTGCGCTTCGGTCATGTCTTGGACGCCGAATGATGCGAGACGAGTTGTTGCCATGAAATGACACATCAATCTCAGATCTTCCATCCATTCCTCCGTTGTGCATGGCAAGGCACCATTTCTATCGCTCAACTGCATGACACGTTAGTAAGATCCTCGCGCACCATAGACTCGCAGACCAGAATCAATCATGGCTTAGGCCAAGCCGATGAGGTCGGGTTTGGCATCGTTTGCCCAGTCAATAGGCCTATCAGTCCACTCCCACAAGCATTGGCGACGATACAGTCGGACGATGTGAGGTATGGCATGAGGCCCTCGCGAGATTGCACAATCTAGTACTCACAGCGCTTGGAGATGGTGCCAGCAAGCTACATTGCTCCCTTCTTCGAACGCAGTTGCGACAGGGCGCTTGCTCATCGCACTGTATAATGGATGCACGTCAATCAACAGAATCTGTTGCTCGGGTCGGTCGTCGACGATGGTACATTACTCTTCTCCGTTTGCAGGCAATGCAGCCTTTTCTCGATTTTTTATGGCCCAGCTATCTCTAGGAGGATTTGTGCCTTTACATCCACAGACCTCCATACCCGAGACATGGTGGACCAAATTTCATCGCGTCTATCGTTTTCCCGGGGCTCGTTGCAGCCGGCAGCGGTAGAGGTGGTGTTGACGAGCTCACTCCCGCCACAATGATCACTGCAGAGACGTCAAATGTGTGAAAGTACGAGACGCGAAGTGTGCGAAGTGGCAAGGTCCTGTCCAGCCACAACCACAGAAACCGGTAAGGTTGGCCTCAAGGCACCCACGGTCTTCACGCTAGATCGGAGCTTTGTTGCATCACTGACACTGCTGGCTCCGCACTCTCAAAAAACAACATCTGGACGAGAACATTGGACTCGCACGAAACTCCCCATCCGAGTACTTATGCCTGCCATCGACAATGAGATCTGGGGGAAGCTGGCCTTGGTCACAGGCGCCTCAGGCGGGTAGGCATTCCCTGTCTCAGCAAGATAAGCATGCTCATTATTGCATGACAGGATAGGAGCTGCCTGTGCGCGTGATTTGTTCGTGAACGGAGCAAACTTGGCACTTACCTATTCCTCAAACAAAACATCGGTCGAAGAACTGTTTCATGAGCTCTCCCAGAAGGATGGCTCACGAAAGATCACCTCTCACCAGGCTGACATGGCATCGGACGCCGATTTAAAGCGATTATACGAGGAAATCAAGTCGTCTCATGGGAAAGGCCCGGATATTCTCGTTGCAAATGCAGGATATGGAAAACGTACTTCAAGCATTCTCGATATTGACGTTGAAGAATGTTAGTGCTCCGATGCCCAGAGTTCATCTCAGGAAGCCGAGGTGGTTCGCTGACCTTGTAACCACAGGGGACTATACGATTAATGTGAACCTGCGGGCGAGCTTCATACTCACGAAACTCGCTGTGGCCCACATGATTGAACAGAGATGGGGCCGTATCATCTACATCTCAAGTATCGCCGCTGGAGGCACCTCGATCAATGGATGTCATTACTCAGCTTCCAAGGCCGGAGTCCAAGGCTTGTCTAAGAATTTGGCAATCAAGTTGGGCAAGGATGGTATCACTTGTAATGATGTTGCTCCCGCTATGATCACCGGAACTGGGATGATTCCTGACGAGGAATTCTTGAAAGGAACTCCTGGAGATGTGAGGAACATCCCGGTAGGCCGCGCAGGTACGACCCAGGAGTGCGCCAATGTTGTGACGATGCTATGCCGAACGGGATACATCACAGGCCAGAGCATCTTGCTCTCTGGCGGACTCAAATAGGATGTGGTAGCAATGCGCAACCATTGACGAGAGCATGTACTAGCTCGTGCAGTGTAAGTTTCCTGAGTCAGGATATCCACCCTTTTATAAAAGAGTTACTCTAAAATTAAACTTGCTTTATTATAAAGCTATTGGCCTCGGAGTCCGGTGACTGGGTCGACCTCGATGATGTCTGCAGGAGCACAACAGAACTGGTGGAATGGTAACCACCTTTTGATGCGGACGCCAGAAAGCAGCACATTCGAGTTGAACCAGGCTAATGCCAAAGTCCATAGATCGCTCGTGTTCGAAGGTCGATAGATTTTGAAGCTAGACTGTATCACTCTTGAAGAGTCGCGAGCCAGGTCGGAATCATTTCGTGTTCTGGAAAATCCCAGATTGAGCTCGAACCACCACACCGAGGGAGCTTTATCATACAGAGCGTGGGCTGAGCTAAAGAAGCTCCCATTCCACCATAGACTAGCCATATCCGATGTGCCAGAGCTCTCAGCTCATACTTTCTCCGGAAGTGAGGCAAGGGCATAAGCAGATCAACTGGAATGGCTTCTGGGAGGTAATGGCGGCTAGCAAGATAAGGGCGCTGGTCGACCTGTTCTCGATATTCCTTCACTGCTTCTTTGAAGTCGTCAGGGCTGATTACTGGCCACGAAGGTATTGCTGTCGTCCGTGCAAAATCTGCCGCAGCACCCTTCTCATTCGGCACAAACTTGCCATTAAAGCGTGTCACAGAGGCACACCAAGGCTGTCAATCAGATTCCGAGTCGGCAAGAAGAGGTCAGCTTCAGGGGAGGACTTCGCGCCAAGAAATCGCGTTGTGCTATCAAAACATGGCCATCTTCCTCCGCTCTCATCAACCAATTAACTGGAATGCGTCGAATAGGCCACACGACCGGTCTTCAGCAGATGTGAACAGGGTCTGTTCGGCACCATGGCAAAGTCTCGAAGCGCTGCTGGCTGCGAAGTTCTACCCAGACACGCCAGCGTAGAACAGCACACCCTCCTACCTTTTGGCCCCGACGAGTTACCACAGGCGATGCCTTCATCTTGTCAGTCAAAGGAGTGCCAGATGCTTCTCAAGTGCCAAGTGGTTGCAATCGCGCGTGTTCCCCAGATTCTCGCGCTATGCTTTGGATACAATGCGCACAGTCTATTCAAAGCTGGCAGGATGGTGTTGCTAGATTGGCCCAGCAATACTGACAACACTCTTCCATCATGCGCGCATCGCAGAGCAGCGAGAGGAGGTCTGCCTCCGTCCGGATCGAATCGTGCAAGGAACAGGCAAGACAATGTGTCTTGGCCGCAGCGGAAATCGGTCTTCCCGAGTTATGCGGAACACTGCACACCTCGATCTAACTATATGGTATGCCGGGCTATCCCTAACCTTGTAGTCGTTAACTTATACTAGATTGTATACACACCAAAAATGCTAACCCCCGAAGCACGCTACCTATTTCAGAAGAATAGCGGACTGCATTAAAAAAAATTATAGGGATAGCATCATAGCCTGCCAACCTGGATAGGCCCATGGTTAAATCGAGGTGATACGGCTTCCAGGAATGCTCCACCTCAACAACAAACACCACAATTACGCCGGCATACCCGTCCAGTCCCGCAACGAGTGCCTGGTGCGCACAAGAGTGCGACGCCATTCACGGCATGCTCTCACATGCTTAGTGTTGTTAGGCTACTGCTCCAGCGAGTCGCGAGGCTGAGAAACTCTGCTTGGCACATGGCATTATTGCGCGTCTCTGGGACGCGATTCGCCGATACGTCAGCATTCTATTATTGATCGCATGCTGACATTGTGAACGGGCACATCTGTGTTCCTGCATCCGCTGTAACTCAATACACCTCCGACGCTGACCTCCTTGCTTCACGTCATCTCACTCAAGTTTTTCAAACACTTGCTTTACTGGATCTGCCAGACAAACTACCGCAGGCCTAAGGAAAATATGAACGATCATGTTGTCATCCTTCTCTGCCTGCTAGGGGCCGGCGCAGCACTACTCATAGGTTATGCTATTTTCAGATACTTCATGCCCGGCGCCGGCCGCAACGACATCGAACGTCCTGGTCATGACGGGATGACTCAGGTCCAGTACATGCGGACAGTCCGGCTTCGCAATCACGAGCAGTTGCAAGCAATGTATGCACCTCGACAACCTAAGAGGCTGATGCACACCCACGAAGAGTACAACTATCGTACGAGCGACGCGACTAGCGACTTCTATTGAAGCATGAAATGGCGATCCCAAAGCTTTCCAAGGCGTTTCGAGCCTTCGGTCAATGGCCAGAGCGGGTTTCCTAGCAGGCATGTGGTCGAAAAATTCACCAGAGCTTGCGGATCGATACCGGACTCCATCCTGGCCACATCTTCCAATGAGCAGTCCACTCCGTCCTCGATGCCGAACCAATGAGAGAAGCGAAGTTCAATTTTGTTGTCCAGACACAAATCGAGTGACGATAGCAGAGTATACTGGCGTTCGCAAGGCATAATCGGGACAAGTCAAGCGCCAGATTGAACACCTAGATCTTTGTATGCGCCCAACCTGATTGCATTTTACAAGGCTCCACGACTCCAATACAACTCTTTAGACCTTTGCTCACCATCATTGTGGTTGAAGGTCAATTGTCAAACGATCGACGTCGACGCTCTCGTAGGTGATTATGAGATCCGTGAAGCTTTGCTTGGGGCAAGATGAGAACGACTGTGTACGCAAGCACCCATAGTGTCCGCAAAATGCCGACCAGAAGGTTTGCCCCCCCCCCTGTCAAAAGCTACTTCACGCACGACCATCCAAAATCATCAAGGCACTCCTTCGACCTACCAATCCGACCACTCTGCTAACGTTGCTGCCGACAATGTAGCCCTGACTAAGGTCAAGATGGGGAGCAGACCTTCCAGAGGTCAAGCTGCAGGAGGCATAGCTCTATCGGGAAAAGATGATGATGCAGTAATAACAGCTTAGGATGTAAAGGCATTGTTGAACCAGACCTACACCAGTCTTGCATCTTCGTGCACCTGGCTAAGCAATGCAGGACTGTCATTTCTTGCTCGACTATCGACCTCATTGTGCGACCTGTTGCATCTCCCACGACGACCATAGAGCTGAAATATAATTCAGAGAGGGAATGAAGCGAAAGTGGATCAAGAGTCATGCACTCGTACGCTTCATCAGGAAGTAGCTTGCAGAGAATCCTGATCATGCAACCTACCGTTTTCTCCAACGACTCTAGAGCCCGTAGTACTTTATGCGCATTCCGCTCAATTGCCAAATGCGTTCTACGGACTTCTGCGTCTGCTGCTATGAGTGTAGAGCTCGCGTTCATGGCAGAGGCGAAGTGGTGGAAATGTGACAGCAGAGCGTTTTCTCCTCTTCTCACTCGCAACGCCCTCGACTATGGCAATGGTTGGCCGACCTACCGTATCTTCTGCTCCGAGCATAGAAGCGGCACGCCCTGCAGCGGAAGCAAATTCTCAAAATCTAGGAGCCCGAGTGATCTCTCGTACTATGCTCACTCGTATCTCGCTCCACTATCACATTGGGTGCACGACTCACCGGATTTTCCTATACGCCCGTTGAACCCGCTCTGCGGCAGAAGCGAATCGCCAAAATCAAGCAGCGAAGTGATCTCTCTCATCACTCTCACTCGTATCCCGCTCGGATGCCGCACTGCTTGTACAACCCATCGCAAATACCACCTCGATCGCAAGACGCGCTCCGCGGCAGAAGCGGATCAACCGGTCCTAGCAACCGAGTGATCTCTCTCCTACTCTTTCTCGCATCTCGCTCCATTGTTACAACAAGTGCGCAACTCACCGTGTCTACCACGACGAGCATAGAACCCATACACAAGGCGGAAGCGGACCATGACATCGAAGGAACAGGGCGATCAGATCTCATGCATTCGTACGCTCTTATATGGTACAGGGGGCATAATCTCCCATATCTTCCTACACTTTGCACATACTCAACGAAACCCGGCAAGCTCGATGCCCGACGCCAACGCGAGATGCATGCGCCATCTTACTGCCTGCGAAGCTTGCGTGAACCCTCTTGATCCTCATCCTTGCCACTCATCATCATCTCCATCAAGCTCTCCACCGACTCGTTGTCCTTCTCTTGTGATGTGGTGGCCAGGAGAACGGACACTCCTCCAGCGACGCAAGAAACAGATATATCGAACCGGCAATACCGTGTCCAGGCCATCCTGCAGCCGGAGACGGTGATAATGGCGTAAGCTATTTATAGCACCGGAGAAGAAGGTTGGAGGACCGTCCTCGAGGCTGACGCTGAAGCTTCCAGAATCGTCGCTGATGATGTTGTAGAAGTGCATCTGGACGGTGGCGGTTTCAGCGTAGGTGGTTGGACAAAGACCGAAAGGGTCAATATATTCTGGAGTTTCCAGGATGGAATGCATCTCATCGATCGTGGTCGTGAGCTCGTCATAGTTGACTTGAATCTGTTTCGGGGGTCCAACATCGTGTTTTCTAGACCTGCCCAGCACTTTGAACCGAGAAAGAACTTCGCGCGCTCACAGCGATCCGACCACATCATGACACGACGGTACGGCAACGTAGTGACCGCAGGTCGTGCATGTGAGTTCCGCGGCTTCGAGTTCAGTGGCGTGGTGCAAGAGGTAGAAAGCATTGGCATGAGACTTGTGGCCGCATGGGAAAATGGCGCTTGACTCGTGGTTCGTACCACCAAGCCACTATAAGCTGTGCACCAACAGCTGACTGGGAGAGCTGAGCGTGGCCGTATTCCACCTCATCGACAAACGCGCATCTTCTGCGATCGCCAAGCTGGCGTTGTAGCCGCGTAATTGCCGACGAATGTGGAAGTAGTGTACGCGCGATCGGGAGAACGCCGCAGGAGATCGAGCAGCAAGTCAGCCCGGGATTCGCCGTCACGCTGCTCAAGAATGCTGCACATCCGGCTTGAGCCTCCGGTGACGAAATCTCTGACCTCACTGTATTATGTGCAGCTGTGATCCATTTGGTAGTAAGACGGGCAAGAGAGACTATGTGGCCGTTTTTTCTGCTGGCGACGACACTCAGCTTGCTGATTCCTGGTGCGCTTGCCAATCGCTTGATGCTGTCCACCAAAGCACTTGCAGATTGGCCACAGACGTGAAACTCGGGGATCTTGGCCGAAGAGACGTCGCCAAAGGTCTCTAGGTGGGGCCTGGTCGCTGCCTGTGTGAGGGAAGTTCACATGACGACGTTGTTTGCCCTCGCATGTAAATGGGGTGAAAAGCGTTCACGCAGGCTTACCGGTCTTCGTCCAGCAGCTCAACTCGTTCAACGACCATCCTGTCGTGGGCGCCACCTGTCCATTTCGGGCATCCCCACCCAGTCCATTTTCGCGAATATCCTGACCGGCGGCAACAATTCGTAATTCATGTTCTCCAGCAGCAGAAGGTCCAAGCAATATGTCGCTAGGCTCAGAGAAGTCCTTGTGCATCCCTCGAAAAGCATTCTGTCGCATTTGCAGCGTTTCACATTAGTAGTATCCTTGTTCCTGCCTTGGGAGGCAGAACTGACCTGAGGAAAAAAAAGTGTGAAGCGCCATCCTCACAAGAGTAATCGGAATCGAATGATACCCTCCTCTCCACCACCCGAAGATAGCAAGAGACTCAGATACGCCGCGTATTGCACTAAAGTGTTCTCTCAAACACAATCTTCGCACTAGCTCCCATAGCCAACGAGCACAGAGCATATGCGCTGACCCGCGGCTGAGATTTCTGATGCCAAGTGCAGCCATGAGTGTCATGGTAGGCCCTCACGGGCAGATGCCAGAGCCGCGCAAACTTCAGTGAGAGGATTGTCGGATGGCGTGCAAAAGGTGAAGATTACTCCGAATTTCTCATTTGCCATTGAAGACGGCGTACGTGTGTACGAGTCGGTTTGTGAGCAAAGAAACGCGGCATTCGCGAGGACGGCGCTTGAAGAAGAAAAGAAACTGAAGAAGGCGAGTGAGCCGATGAAATGAAGTACGCCGGAGCGGGCTCGCCCGTCCTGCCTTGCTGCCTTGCTGCCTTGTCGCCTTGTTGCCTGAATCGACAGTCAGAACCGACTTGCTGCCTCCATTTACCACCGTCTCTCCCGAAGATTCTTGTTCTTGCCCTTTGCTGCTGCCTTTCCTACACCTCCGCACTTCCATCGTCCTCTCCTCTCCTCTCCCTCGTCTCGTCCTCGGACTGACAACATTGCCAACAACTCTCTAGGCGCCAGTCAGAAATTCATTCTCCCGCGAACCATTACACCGAGCAATCACTCATCATGGCCACGAAAGCCGCTCACAAACGCCTGACCCGAGAGTATGCCACTATTTCCAAATCGCCTGCGCAGTACATCACAGCCCACCCATCAGAGACCAACATCCTGGAATGGCATTACATTCTCACAGGTCCGCCCGACACTCCATACGAAGGCGGACAATATTGGGGCACGTTAGTCTTTCCACCAGACTATCCCTTCGCTCCGCCCGCCATCCGCATGCACACACCTTCTGGACGCTTCAGATGTTCAGAAAGGCTCTGTCTAAGCATATCGGACTTCCACCCGAAGAGCTTCAATCCGGCATGGGAAGTCAGCACGATTCTGCTAGGAGTGCTGTCCTTCATGACGAGCGAGGAGATGACGACAGGCTCGATCAGTGCTTCTGCGGCGGAGAGGAAGGCATTTGCTGCCCGGACACGGTGGTGGAACTCTACAGGTGGAGGCAGCACGAGCCGCACCCTGGATGGATCAGTACCAGCCCACCAGCGGACAGGGTTCGGCGCAATCAAGGCAGGCGATGGCGGCAAGAGGTTCAAAGAGCAGTGGCCGGAAGTGGATGTGGAGAACTGGAAGTGGATGGAGCAAGAGCAGATTGACCCACAGACTGGAAAGAGAGCGGATGAGAAGCCGCCCGCGGAGGCGGCGGAGGAAGGTGTGCGGCGGAGGACGAAGGGCACGGCTGAGGCGGCGCTCGACGCTGCGACCGACGCTAGACGTAACCAGCAGAGTTGGCTCTCCAAGAATAAGTATTACTTGATTGGAGGTGCGCTCTTCATGTACGTGATGGTTGCGAGGCTGCTGAAAGACCAGCGTGAACTCTAGATATTGCTCATGATACCCATGTGCTGCACTTTAGCGAGGAGTTTTCGGTTGGTAGATGCGGGTTGCGTGGCTATACTCGGCTTCGGATGCCGCTGATACGGAATGATCGCTACGAACTTACAAGAACCAACACGTCAGTCAAGGTCGGACTTTGGCGCACGATCGTACTAACTTTCAGTCCTCTATCTCACATGACTCAGGTATCTTCTTAATCTGAATAAATTCTCCAAGCTGACAGTAGAGCCATATTACGAAACCATACTATGGAAGCTTGAATGGAAGATGCACACCACTAGGGCGCCGACCTCGAGAGACATTCGTGCGCATCAGCAGGTCCACTTCGTCTGCATCGACTCTTTGAGCCTTCTCTCAAAATCCTGAATCGGCAACCTCGAAATCACATTCGTCGCCGTCTTCCCCTGATGCCCCGCGGCCGCAATTAAATTCAACATCGCCTTCAGATTCTCAGCAGAATCCTCCAAAATCCTATTATCGACAGCTCCATCTCGCCAAGCAAGACTAATTCCCAGATGATTTTGCACGACTTCAGCCGGTTCATGACCGCTACTATCACTAGCAGTAGAGTAAGCAGAATCGGTATCAGTATCAGAGATCTTGGTTTGCAAGACTTCGCAGCCCATTACTAACAATTCGTCAGCATGGATCCCCAGCGCAGAGACGAGAGGGGATATGAAGTACTTACCATCAGCATAAATGCATATCCCCCAAGGCAAAGGACTCTGAGCCCACCACATTCCCCTCAACCTCTCCCTAACCTCTTCATGCCACTCCCCAGTCTTCACCATGCCAGTATTACTCACCTGAAACGCATTTGTAAAATTGCTTTTCGCGTTTCCTTCAGCGTCGAATGTCACATTCTGAGATCTTATACAAAACCTCTCATACGCCGTTGGTGGTTCACTCAAGATCCAATTTCCCAACTTTTCAGGTTTTGGCCTAGGGTAGAAAGGGATCCAATCCGTGACACGGTTGTAATCGAGTTCAGTAAAGAATCGCATCACGCCTGTAGCGTCTCGAGCGACGTGGCGGCCCGCTGGGGAGTGCATCCAGGCGTGGTATTTGTGGAAGAAGTCGTGGATTGTGGAACCGGTGGAGCTCAAGTCTGAGGCGGAGAAGGAGAACTGGCCTATATCTATGTAGTTTCCAGTTGTGGCCGGATGGCCTAGATCGCTGGAGCGGGTGGAAATTGGTGTCAGGGATTTGAAACGAACGTTTGCTGGGAGGCTTTTGTCGTGTTCTTTCGTTGCGAGATAGATGGAGTAGCCTAGTGCGCTGTGAATGATGGTGTTGACTGAACCTGACCCGGAGATTTTGCTGAAGGATTTGAGGCCGCTTCCTAGCCAGCCTGGGTTGTCTTGATCGCCTTCTAGGATGATGCGTTTGATTCCACAGTCAGTTGGCCGTTTTGATACGGTCATGGGCCAGCTTGGTGGTGACGGTGCATACGGATTGAGAAACGAAGGTAGGAATGAAGCTGCGCTTCGCAGCCAGCCATCTCTTAGCCAATGGTATGGAGCAGGAATGTCCATCGTGTCCTCGATCCGCGGCGGAAATTGGTTTACGGGAGTACTCCTCTCTACCCTCTCGTTGATTTCTGGGCGACGGAGAAGTTGCCGCAGCAGTTCGCAGATGCCCAAGCCATCATTGATGACATGTGAGCACGTGAGGACGACGTAACAACTTGGTTCCAATGAACCCTGATTGTCGTAGAATGCCACTCGCCAAAGAGGTCCTTGCTCTGGATCCAACTCCGTAATGTTTCTGTGGTGTTCATGGTGAAAGATGTCCTCGAGTGATGCCGCAGTTTGAGGTTTCTGGTCTACTATATGGATGGCTGTGATGTGTTTCGAAGCTGCAAACCTCGCATTCCGAGTCGCCCTGTCAACAACCACAGCGCCAAGCAATGGAAATGTCCTTAGGAGGGTAGCTGTGTTCTTCTGAATGGTCGGAATCAGACTTTCCGCCGTTCCGTTGAAAGACGCAATCACAACAACAGCATTGGGATCGACGCACTGTGATGTTGCTAGGCAGTATCGCTCCATAAGTCCCGAAAGTAATGCCATGCTGATTGTGATAAAAGATCATACGCGGTACGAGGAAGTGCTGCGGTTCCAGTCAGCTCCTGTTCCGCAGCCTTAAGAGGAGATCTGGGTCTCCTCCCGTGTTTCCATGGCAAGACAACACTCAGCCAGCGACAAGACACAAGTTTCACGCCAGTGGGGTTCGGTGTCCGTGGAGACTATGACAACAATATATCACGCATTCGGTGCTGTTGACGATTGCACGCCAGAGGCCAGCGGCACAGCATCCCTCCTGAGTGGTACGTCCAGACTATCCACACTGCTTCAGTCCTGGTCTCCTTGCTGTCTTGTTGGGGCATGTTTGTGATCCGAAGTCCAATGGCAACCTCATCAACTTCGGTCGGCTGAATGCCAGCGGGCAGGTAGCCTGCCACTCTAAGGACGTCGTTTTCTCTCAAGCGAGGCTGAAGGCCGGCGGAGTCCGCCAGGTTATCGGCTTATCCTTGTTCCGGCAGTAACCAGCAGGGATGTCGATTGGTTATGACCACAGCATCACATGTATACTCACCGAGGACGATTACCGGCGGACCATGGTCGATGGCTGCTTTTGTCTTAGAGACGGCCGATGCCTTTCATGTTCAGAAGTCATGTCTGAGGTTCGGACCTGCTGTTATACTCAACTTCACTGCTGTGAGAAATGCAGAATGGCTCCCGGAAGTTGCAGCGCTCGATGCAAACATAGGTCAGATCGTTCGCTGCATTGAAAGGGTTGCGCACCTCGAGAGCAGGGCTCACCAAGCCGGACACTTGGACTCATAGACCATCTCCGAAACAGGGTGACCCACCTTCCATACTGGGCTGTTAACTAAAACACTCCAGGGCTGGAGCGTACCTGCAATCCACACAACCTCTGCGAAAACAAGGTCTTCTGCATTTGAGACAAGACGCTCCAGCTAGCGCCTCTAGCCGGCCACCGTGCAAGATATACTGCAGGCTTATGAACGTCTCAAAGCGGAACGTCTAGACTCTTTCTGTCATCTCAAATTGCGATGTTGGATGCGTTGACTCTACTCCTGCTGCGCTAGCGCTATGCTTTCTTGACATCTATTTTCATGCGGTCGAGGTCGAAGCCGCCGACAGTCTTGGTGAATGCCAATTGTGGTGGCTTGGCCAATAAGCCGTCCTTGTCACATGCAGCAATAAGTGCCTGAAAATGCTCTGTCTTGGTGTGCTTGCCAGCGTTGGCCATGTGCGTATACTTGATGACACAATCAGCAGACTGAGGCAAATTGAGACGGATGTGAATGACTCACTGTCTCGAACATGTACAAAGCAGGCTCGTCGACGTTGATCTGCTGTGTCATGATATATCGGGGTGTCCATTCTTCCTCTTTGCTATGAACATTATTGATCATAGTCTCCATGGCCTGTTTGAGCTATCTCGCGTCAACGGGCGGTGCTGATTTCAGTAAATCGTGCGCATACCTGTTCGATCTTGCCAGGCGCCGGAGAGAGGATGGCAAAGATGTGTGTCTCTGCTTCTGGTAAATACTCATTGCTAAAACAAATTTGGTCTTCGACACATACCTTCTGGATTGCTTTGTACAGACGACATGATTGCGGTATAGGCAGGGTCTGGGACTGACGGAACTGAAGACTGGCCAAGGTAGGGATATGTCCAGTTCGACGTTCCTCCTGCTGCTCAGGGGATCATAGTGACGCCCACCAAATTCGGTACCAGACGGGGAGAGGGAGCTTCAAGAGCTCCAGTTGCTAGCAGTGTTGATCTCTAAACTTTAATGCCTACATGGAGCCGCGTTGGCTTAGCGAGCGCAGTTCGTGGTTGACGGCTCTTTGTATTTCAAGTTACTGATGCCGGTCGTGGCAGCCTTGTGTCATGTGAAAGCGCAGGCTCCAGAAGGCTTTCTTGTCTCTTGTGCTTTGACTACTATCCGCGCACGCCACCAGGAATCTCAAGCGAATGAGCTCGAGCGTACTATCAGGCGGTGAACAGGAGTCTGGTTACTTGGGTATCACATCCGGCGTACGTGACCGAGTCCGCGGCGCGTCAAGCCATGCAAGTACAGTATCCTGTCCACCTCAAACACATCCGCCAGGTGAAAGCGTCGACTCGACTCCTACATGGCTGTCATTGATAACTCTTCCTGCAAGACTAGGCTTGCCCAAACGTCCATTTACTGCTGGGTTCACGATTCCTATGGGGCAAGGGAACCAAGGCGTCTTCGTCTCGTAAGTACAGCATTTGCGGCGATAGCTCCTATCTCGGGAGACTAGACTAGAAATCAGTGATCGTGTTAAGTGTGTGTGGGTAGGAAGTCACGTGTGTGGCTAGTGTGTGGCTTAATACGAATCACTGATTTCTAGTCTAGGCCGGTTCTATCGACTTAGATTATACAAACTAAACTCTTACTATTTTAACTAAATATAAGGCTATAGCCTTTACTTAGGTATTAGATAGAAATAAAAATTGCTTAATAGATATATTAAGTAAATCTTTCGTAATAAGATATAGCCGATTTTAAAAAAAGGGCCTAGTTATTATATATTCTTATTACGAAAATTTCTATTCGAATTTATAATTATATAGGCTCTATAAAATCTAATAGAACTAGATTAGACTAGAAACAAAGACTATAGTATAGCTATATAGTTACGTGTTTCTAGTCTAAGTAGGAGATAGCGATAGCTCTACGTCTCTTCTCTAAGTTTTTTATATACTTATTATTAATTCTATTTTTAGTCTATTCTAAGTATAGCTTAAGGCTACTAGCTATCTACTATAGACGCTATACTAGGCTCTAACTATCTATAGACTAACTATATACTAGTTCTATTACTCCTAAAGTAAATACTATTCTATCTCTAAATATAGACTATATTTATCTATTAGCTAGTAAAGGAGAGTACCTATATATAGTACTAGCTACGAACCTATAGGCAACGACATCGTCGATAGAACTAAATCTCTCCTATTCCTAAGGATACGAAAACCGGCGCCTAGGTATAAAGGAGTCTAGCTCTAAGGTAACTAGCTTTTTAGAAAACTATCTAGCTACCTATTAAGCCTAGTATAGCTACAACTATTATAAGAACTAATACTAAGTCGATAGGCTACCCTTTCTAGAAAGGGAATCTATTCTAGGGACAAGGAACTAGAGTAGTAACCTAGGACTAATTGCCCTAAAGAGAAGGAAGGAATAACTAAAGAGGAGGTTTTAAAGATTACTAGAAGGAGGAGGAAATAAAGAGGATAAAGTACTTAGTATATCCTATAGCCTATAGCCCCTAGGGGAGTATAGCCCTAGACTTGCCTCCTAGGCCCTAGCTCCTATAGGGGTACTAATAATATTAGTTCTAAAGGCTAGGTATCTAATATAAACTACTCCTTATACTATATATAATATAGCCTATAAAGAATACCTAAGTATAGAAGCTAATATGGATAATCTAATTTCTAGTAATATAGGTTATATAACTAGATACTAAGTAAGGGTAGGGGTAGTTCTTAGTTTAGTAGAGAGCTAATATAGAAGTTAACTAGAAAGTAGGAGGAATAATAAAGACCTATATTTAAAGGGAAGGGAGGAAGGGAAGGAAAGGGATAGGGATACTACCCTATTCCCTAAACTAGATATCCCTCCTACCTAGCTTAAGAGCTATAAAGGAACAAGTTAAAGAAAAGAATATTAAACTTAAGGAGGTAGATATAATCTAGTTAAGGCGATAGAGATACTAGGGACCTCTTAATATTTAAAAGACTAGTATAAATAAGGATAGGGCTTAGTATCCCTATTAGTATAATAGAACGTAGAGGTTTTTAATACTATACAAAGCCGATAGGGACTTTAAGGAAGTTAGGAAGGTAGAGTAAAGGGCTTTTTCCCTCCTAAGGAACTCTAGAGATAGCTACTTATCTATATTTAGAATAGTATAGTAATATGAAATCTACTACTACTATATTTCTATTTTTTATTCTTTTATATTAATTAGTAACGTTAATAAACTCTATACTAAAGAGAATAAAATTATAAATAAATATTAGAGTTCTTGCCCTCTATACCTTCGCCTACTATCTATTTTATTTTCTAGTCTATTAAAGATAGCTATCTATATTATTAATTTTCTAAAAGCTAAACTATTTTATATCTCTTCTAAGGCCTCTCTATAGAGTATCCTTTATATATACTATTCTATATATCTAAAATAGCGTATCTATTAGATATTTCCTAGAGTAGAATATACTAGATTTATACTAGATATTATATACTAACTAGCTATTATTATATATATTTCTAAAATAGATAGTATAGATCTTACGCTTCTTTTTAAGAGTCTTAAGGAATATCTATTATATATAGGATAGAAAGGTATTAGCTAGCTTTAGTCTACTTATCTTTATATTAGTCTTATAGTTATAGATAAGTAGATAGTAGTCTTACTTATCTAGTAGCTATACTAATATAACTATCTAAATTCACTATATATACTAGATATATTTCTTCTATCTCCTAACTAGTAATAAGTAGAACCTAAACCTATATATACACAAGGGCTAGGTAGTATAGGAAGGGACTATAGGTAGTATAACCTATTAGGCTAAAGGAAGCTATACTAGGTAGACTATCTATTCGTAGTAGCTATAGGGATAGTAGGTAGTAATTAGAGCTCTATAGTAGAGGTATAAGAAACGTAACTAGTAATATATACTAAACGAAGGTTAATAATATCTCTCCCTAGTAGGAAGAGGGCTATATATACTAATCGAGGCCTATACCTAACTCGGTAGACAAGTGTATCCTAGTTACTAGACAATATTCCTCCCTTTCTAGATTTCTAACTAGATACAATACCGCGATTATATATATAGAAAATAAATAGGTAAGCTATCTAGCTCGCTATCTTAGATAGACTTCTAATCGTATTCCTAGTAGCTATTAATTCCTAGTTCTACTTATAGTTAGTTCCTTATATATCTAATTAGCGAAGCTCGTACTTTCCGTAGTTCTTGCCTAGTACCTTATTATTGTCTTATTAGTCTATAAGGCCTATAGCCTCTCTATAGCTCTTCTTACTATATATCTTATATTCGATATTAGCTTATATTATAAGAGCCTCGCGAACCGCCTTAAAGGCGCGCTAGTTCTATTTCTTAATATAGCTCCTAAGACCCTTATAGTCTATTACGAATAGCTAGTTTATCTCGTCTCGTATAGAAGGATCCGACTATAGAATACGTCTAATAAGGGCGTCTAATACTAGACTAAGACCTATAAGCTAGATCGCGTAAGAAAACGTATATAGAATAGTACTACCTTAGCGAAAGATAGGTATTAGGTAATAGTAAGCCTCTACTACCTATACAATAGTAAGGTTAAAACTTTTAACCTTAGTTCCCTTAATATAGTAGAAATATAGATCTATGCGGACCTAAGTAGCTATACTAGTAATATTACTATAAGGTAGATATAGTATACTAAACGAGGTAGAGCCCTCTAATAGTAGCTTTAAGTTCTACTAAGTAACCTTGCTACTAGCGTAGTCGCTTATAGCGTCTAAATCCTTAGCTATAAGATACTTATTAGTTAGTTCTCCTACTTAGCCGCTTAGTAGTATAAGGCTACGAGCCTTAAGCTTCTATACCTATATAGCGAAAATCTCGGGATTATATATATAGTCGATACCTTAAGAGTAGGTAAGCTTATCTTTCGTCTCGAAGGATACTAATACGTAGACTCGATTAGCGCTAATATCCTCGACTAGTTCTAGAACGTTACTATTTAAGCGTATTGTCTCTACTAGAGGTAAGTTACTCTTCTTAGGTATTTCGTATTCGTAATAGAACTTAGTAGGCTTCGGTATAGAGATAAGCTTATATACGTAATCGGATTAGAGGGCGACTATAAGGAGCTATAGTAGTAGGTTCTATTAGACTAGCTAGTTACTAATACTATAGATTTGTAGTAGATTAATGCCTCTCTACTTCTCTAGTAGATAGCTACGAAGATACTAGTAATATATTACAATCTCTATAATTATATTATCTATAAGGCTATACTTCTATTCCTTAAGGTCCTTAGCCTAGTCGAAGACATTATTAACTACTATACTACCTTGTTTAGCTATTATCTCTAAAATTTCTAGCTACCTAAAGGCTCGAGTAACTACGCTTAGGAATCGCTCTAGAATAATTAGTATATTAGACTAGACTAGTATAAAGGAGTATAAGCCGAGACGTACTACTAAGGCTATAGTAATAGAGGTACTAGCGAAGTAGTAAGCCTTGTTTAAGATACGAAAGGCCTCGAAACCCTCCTCTATATTACTATTCTTACTAAGTAGAAAGAGCCGATTAGTAAGGTTATCCTTTATAGGTATAGACTATAGAACTTCGCGTAGACCTTTTAGACGTCCTAGTAGATTAGTTCGGGTTAGGTTCGGGTTTAAAACCGAACCTAACCCGATTGTCTAGGTCTAATCTTAGGGAACCGGAACTTTGTCTAGGTTTAAACCTAAAAATTTAATAGGTTTATAGCGAAAAATAGAAATATTAGAAAGGTAGAAATTGCGAAATATCGAGATAGAGAACATTATTATTTATATATACTGTCGAGCTAAGGAGGGCCGATAGGTATAAATAGATCATAAACTACAATAGAAGCTACAAGGAATAGTAGGGGCCAAAGTAGGAACAGCGAGTGTGTTGTTTATATCTATAGGTTAGAGCTTAGCCTAAAAGGTATTAGCTTGGATTAGTCACATGATTATCGTCCTGTGATCTAGTCTGCTTAGTATCCCCTACTAGGCAACTAACTAGACTATATATTCCAACATATACTACTATTATCGTAGTCCTTAAGGACAAAGTAGTTATTTCTTCTATATATACTACTAGTATCGTAGTCCTTAAGGATAGAGTAGTTATTTCTTTCTACGGTATAGCGCTAATAGCTATCCTTCTAGTCCTTTATTACTTGCGAGGGTTCTTATATAGATTCTCGCTAACGTCTATATCTCTAATAAAGATACTATAGCCCTTTAGAAGTAAACTTAGTATAATAATATCCTTCTACTAAATAGTAATATACTTAGTATAGACGGCTAGTAGGTTAATAGCTATCTAGAGTTAGTATATATTAAGGACGTTAGGAAGTAATATATACTCGAAGAAAGTCGTAAGGTATACTTTAGAGGCCTTACGTAATACCTCGATAGTATTGAACTAAATACGGAACTAGCTAGCGCCGATAATACTAGTATCGTAGATTAACTATTTAATTAGTCTCTAGAATAGGGCTCGTAGGATTATAAGGTTAGTAGACATTTATATAGTCTTAATCTACTATAGTACGTTTTCTAAAAGATAATTAGTTACGGCTAGCTATACGGCCGGCTATACGGCTAGCTATATAAAGAGTAAAACTTACTACCTAGGAGACGACGACCTCTACCTACTTTTGCTTTCTTCTAGAGTCTACGAGGCTTAAAGGTAGTACTTGCCTAAATCTAGCGTATAGTAGCGTAGATATTATAACGGATACGACTAGTGCCTTTCTTCTTCTTAGTAGCGCTAACGACGGTCTTTCTAGCTATTCTAGATATAATAAGTATAGAACAAAAGGTATAGAAGTATAGAGCGGATAGAGAACTAGCGATATATAAGGTAGATACCGAAGTAAAGAAAGTTATTATTATGCGCTATTGTATTATAGGTTAGTATAACAAAAACGTCGTTATAGCCGTTTCTAGGGAACTAAGTAGAAAATAATAGAAAGTGTTAAGTTAGCTTGCGTAGGCGGAGGAGTTTAGGCATACTAAGGGATCCAATTCGAGATAGATAAAAAGGATAAAGATCTATCGAAACTACGAGTATAAAGATAAAGGAGAGATACTCCTAGGCTAGGCCTAATTAGGCGAACTAGCCTTAACTAATATCCTAAAGAAACTAGATAGAGAGTCTATTTCTAATACTCCCCTTAACTATTAGTCTAGTTAAATTAGTCTACTTCCTTATTAGAGCCCTCCTTATTATATATAATTACCTAGACTATTTGTCTTACTATCTCTAGGTATAGGTAGAGGATTATTATATAGTTATCCTAACTATATAGTTTGTATAGATCCCTTTCCTACCTTGTAGTAGTAAACCTCTAGGGTTTTTTCTAGTCCTTTAAGGATATAGCCCTAGCTACTTTGTAGAGGTTATGTCTAAAACTAGCTCTTTATTATCTTCTCCTAAGTATAGGGATATCTACTAGATAGTCTTGTATTAGGATTTGGTAGTAATGGGTTAGTTACTAACTTCTAGGATAGTATAGAACAAGTCTTCTCCTCTTAAGAAAATCTCTATCCTTCTAAACCATTGCTCTAAATTCTCCTTTATTAAAATAGGGCAAGGTCTCTTTAGTAATCTAGATGTTTTATCTTAAGTATCTATATCTCGTAGTATACTAGCTTAGTTGTTATTATTGTTTCTAAAGGATAAGCTAGCTAGAAAGGAATTTACTAGCTTACTAAGTATATATATTACTAAGCTAGAAATGAATGTATATAGCTTTACTAAGCTAAGAAAAGGAATCTAAACAAGA